>JAOTQR010080875.1:0-40433 GCA_025774065.1 Solanum ossicruentum | reverse complement strand
GACTTAGCATTTGTCACTGCCAACTTGGCTTCGGACTTAGCCTTCTTATAGATATCCCTAAGCTTTTGCTTCTCAACATCATCCCTGCACTCTATCCACTTCGTGAAGGCGTCCTTCTTATCCTTAACTTTACCTTGGACTTCCGCATTCCACCACCAATCACCTTTCGAAACTCCTAGGACCTCGCGAGCTACCTTTCTGATGAGGCCAGCAGTCTAATGATGTTTTAAAAAGATGCTCCCTGTGACAGGTTGTTTTATCCATATGATCTTACGGAAAAAGTCTCGCTCTGATACCATGAAAGTTTAGATACTACAAAAAGTATATTTTCTTTCATAGTTTTGTACAATATTTATAAGAGAATAAGTAAGATCATCTAAACTAATCAATCTCTAATTCTTAGGAGATCCTTGAATCAAGAGATTTTCTCTAAACTTATTTCCTATAATAATATATTCTATTCCATATTTATAGTAGCTATATTTATAGTAGCAGATTACAATCAAATCAACAAGCTTACTTGTGAAGTAGATTATAGTCATATCTGTCAGCTCATTGATGGAGCATATTATGGCCAAATCTGCCAACTCATTTGACACTGATTTTGTGTCTAATTTTGATTTAAAGTAACTTAGTTTCTATGAACTTGGATGTGGTGATTCAATAATCAAAGATAATAAGTTACCTTACTTTAATAGGAAAAATTGTAGATATGTATTTGTGTATTTTAATTTTAGTAGAGATTATAATTTACATTAGGAGCAATTTGGATTTCCGTATGGACGATTTTTACTCTAGCAGAGAAACTGTATAAGAATTAGATCTAAAATCTTCTACAACTTGTTCTGTTCCATAGCCAAAGGGTCTTTCGATTGCTGGCCTCCAAACTTCAAGATTCTAGGTTATTTTTTACTTTCTTGGTTTGGCTATTTGAATTTCCCTTCCTGTGTGTCCGTGTTGAATTTCCAGATGAGCTTTACAAGTTATTTTTCAGCCAAAGATTTATAAAATAACCATCAAACATAAAATTTGAACAATTAGTTATAATATAAATCTCATAAAAAGCTTGTATTACTGCCAAATTTGGTGGGAAAAGAGATTTTGAAGAAGATGAGTGTTTGCTTTTTTTTATACCAAGAATTATAAGATTTGGAAGAAGATAGCTTTTTGCTTTTTGTATAACAAAAATTATGAGAATATAACGACCCAATTATTCTACAACTTCTTCAGAGCTTAAACATCTTGATTCGGGAGTTTTTGGACAAGGTGTAACTCCAAGGGAGGACGCATGGCTCGTGTGAGGTCACATGGCCTGTGTCGCCTTTAGTGAGGTGACAATTGGCCTAAAAAACTTGATTAGAACCTTAAATGTGAACAATTTAGCCAAGACACGTCACACTTGCACCTTCACGGTCCGTGTGACACTTTGCGGATCGTGTAGTGATGCCGTGTGGTGGCCTTGGTTGAAAATTTCATAATTTTAGGACCAAATATGATCACATGGCCCTTTACATGAGCCGTGTGGTGTCTCACGAGCCATGAGGCTCTTGGTGGGGCTTCCGGAGTGAAAATAATCTAAGTGTGGGGTCACCATCTCGTAAGTTTTCATGAAGTTTTCCTAAGGTTGGGGAGACAGGAGCACCACGTGGACCGTGTGGCTCCATACTGGTCGTGTAATGGTCTGTTTGGTGGTTCGTGCGAAAATTTTCTAAGTGTTGGTTCAAGAATAAAATTTTCAGAGATTTGTCTAAGTGTGGGTTCAAGGGCAAGTAAACGGACTGTGTAATACCTCACGGACCGTTTACCCTCCAGTCAAGTGACTTTTAGTAAATTTTTACTCCGATTCATTACTAATGTTTTTATAAATTCAGTTATTTCTATCAGCCTTTTGGGAATTCCTAAGCTATTCTAAGGTCATCTAAAGACCTAAAACCCATTTCACATATTCAAATCTATCCCTCATAATTTGAATATCTCTAAACACTCTCAAAGGCTTTCCACCAAAAGAACTCTTGGGATTTCAACATTTGAGCTTGGGGTTTCAAGTCTCCTTCAAATTTGTTTAGGGTTTCTTCATCTTAGGGAAGGTATGTGGGTTGATCGTTGATTTCCTTTCAATCAAGGACACCCAAAATTATTTCAAGCAATTTCATGGATTTCTAGTTTATCTAAAATTGGGCTTTTGAAGATTATGAATCCTAAAATTCTAATTTTGCATGGATAGCGTTTACTTGAGGATTTCAATGTAATTTAAATAATTACATGAGGATTTACTTTGGGTTTATGGAATTTTAAAGTATGCACGTCCCCTTTAAGGCTTTGATCTAAGCATGGGTGACTATATTATGATTTGAATTATGAATTTAAATATGAGTTACTTCAATTTTATGTTATACTATTGATTTTGGATTGAATCTCAATTGCCCATGCCATTTTCACATTATTCATAACATATGCATTCATATTCACAAGAATTTATGAAAATTATATTATGGGTTAAGCCCAATTATGTTTTATGATATGATTTTGATAAAATATTGGTCATGATAAGAATGTGATCACATATATGTCTATTGATTATGGCTCTTTCAACATTTTGGGTTCTTACATCATTTTTTATATGAATGAGCTATTCCTATGCATGAGTATATTGACTATAAAATTATGTTTTGGTCATTAAGCTTAAGAATGCATTGCAATGGTTTTGGAAATGACTAATGTCTCTTGAATGTATATATATGTGTGTGTGTGTGTGTCTATATATATGTATGTATGTATGTATATGTAATCTTGTGGGATGACGACTTAGAACCGATGGATGGAGGGTCCTCTCTCTATCCTTGTACTATGTGCCTAGCATATGTTTCTTTTCGAAATGGGGATGTCTGTAAGAAAAGTTGCCTCCAAAATGGGAATGCCCATAAGGAGAAGAAACAATGTGATATAACAAGCTATTTGTGAAAATCCTATCTGAAATGGGGATGGCCATTAGGAATGTTGCTTCATATGAAATGGGGATGCCCGTAAGTTGAAGTATGGTTTACCTTTGGAAAGTAGACCATCTCTTTACCGATGAGGGGATTTCATCGGGATTCCAAGTAATAGCTCGCTTGGTCTTTTTACTTATGTTGGTTCAGGTCATATCCCCATTATATATATGAGCATCATTTGCATTTCATGCATCATAAATTTCATAGCATCTTGTTATATGACATTATCTGATATTCAATTCCTCCTATATTATATGCCTTATCATCTAACTTTAATATGCAGGTTTTGGCAAGTTCATGCATTGCATCCCGCATACTTAGTACATTTAAATGTACTAACACATATTCTTTCTTATATAATTTCACCATGTAGGGATCGAGGACCTTGATCATCCATCGTTCGATGCTTAGCTTGGATTCCGAGATTATTTGTAGTGGTGAGTCCTATCTCCTAAGGATGAACCACCATCTATCTATCTATGTTACTTACTTCTCTTTATGTATTGAGGGTGAGCCCGGGGTATGTCTTGGCCCCCGACCCATCTTTGTGGAGGCATTTTTCGGCACATTGTAAACCTCTTTACGATATATGCTATGGTTATGGTTAAGCTTATGTCATGTATCTGGTTATCTTTGACTATTTTTATGTGACTAGATCATATGTTTGATGGAAAGATCCTAGGACTGGAATTGCCCCCATAGCATGAGTCCTATATACCCGCCCTTTAGTATTTATATGTTATGTGCTTTGTGAACTCAAGTTAATCCATTTCCCTATGATGCCACTATAGTGTGAGTCCTACTTTTTTATCCCTTAGAATTATGTGTTGATTATTGAATACGCTTTTGAATCGATGATGTGAGTTTTAGTATCTCGAGGCTTGTTTGGGGAATCTCGCATTCCCTTTCGCCGTGTCACATCTAGGCCCTAGGTTCGGGTAGTGACAAAGATGATATTAGAGCCCTAGGTTTGTAAATAATCCTCAGAGTCCAATATGTTGTGTCAAGTAGAGTCTTACTTATGGGTGTGAAGTGCACCATGCTTATAAGTGGGAGGCTATGATGACGTTCTAGGAATTGTCTCACTTCTTCATGCCTTATGTCGTGCTATGAATAGTTGGATTAGCTCTTGACCTTGAATAGTATCCTTGCTCTACTTCAGAAGATGCCTCATGGTAGACCTGCCAAACCAGCCCTAGCTAATGAGGCCAAGCACCTCAAGGGCCTATGGATGATGAAACGACACCGAAAAGTGCCTAAAAATGTGCCTTGAAAGTGCCCGAAATTGTAATTTAGTATATCCCAACTTCATATTCTTGATCAAGGGGTCAAATTGAGTGAAAATGACTCTAACCCCAATTTTGGAGCAAACGAATCACAATTCCAATTTTCTTAATTTTCCTTATCTAGAATGAGTCCTCGCCCCTGGCGCGATGCGGCCAGGGCGCGGACTAGTGTTAATTTTGCCAAGTAATTTTGTTTGGTCAAAGACTTTTTAGTCTTGGGCCTAAGTCCTCCCCTGCATGAAAATACCTATACTTAGCCATATTTCACCCTCATATCATACAAAACATTCCCCAATACTCACTCAAACACTTAGACAAATATTGCACCGTAAATTCAAGTCCTAAAATTCAATCTGGATTTTAAGGTTTTTATTCAAGCTTCAAGTTTCCATTTCCAATCTTCTTCAAGAATTTTCCAAAGTCAAGGTATGTGGTTTTCAACCATTGGGTCCTTTCACCCATGGTGCCCAAGCTTCCTTTTTACCTAAAATACATGTTTCTAACTTGATTTTACATATGGGTTTTCTTTTATGAATTTGACTATGAACTATGTTGAGGTTTTGTAAAAGTATGACTATTTTAGCATGTTTTGAGCTATGAATCTTTGATCTATCTTGAGATTTGATGAAGGATTTTGATATATATTGTATGATGATGTTACCAAGTATTAGTGGGATAATTTACTTCAAGATTTCTTGCATGATTTCACTCTTTAATTGCATGATTTTACACTAGCATTACACACCCACCAAGTGTTTAATAAAATATCACATTTAGGGTTCTTGAGCCATTGATGTTCTATTGCATGGCCTATGACTTGTATGACCTTATGATGATGAAAGTATGGTACAAATGTGTTGATTTCATGAAAAGTACCTATAGTGTTGGAAGTTGATCAATTGCCTCGTTCGGGGGGTAGTAGGCCAGAATAACTATGTTGGGGGAGGGGGGTATGTACCTCAATTACCTCGCTCGAGAGGTAGTAGGCCTGTGCAACCATGTTGAGGAGTTTGTACCTCAATTGCCTTACTCGAGAGGTAGTAGGCCCATGCAACTATGTTGGGAGGTTTGTACCTCAATTGCCTTGCTTGGGAGGTAGTAGGCTCGTGCAACCATGTTGGGGGGTTTGTACCTCAATCAGAGGTGGTAGGCCTTGGTTACTAATAATGGTCTCTTCCTACACATGTAATATATTCTATATACAAGCATGTTTACTTCAAGTATCATTCATGCATGCCATATTGTTATATTTTCATCTATTGCCTAATTATGCATTTTGAATATGTTGCTTATCCATTGTTGGAGTGCATTCCACAAACTTCGTACATTCAAACATACTAATGCATACTCTATGCCTACATGATGTCACCATGTAAAAATCGGAGCGCTACTTGATCATTCTCCTCCTCCATGTGGCTAGTACAATTTCTCTTCAAAGAAAGTGGTGAGTCCTTAACTTGGGGACAATGACTTGACTTTATGCTATGTATAAAAACTCTCTTTCCTTTTTATTGTATGCTTGACTATGAGGGTGAGTCCGGTTGTTTGTCTTGGCCCCTGTTAAGTTCTATGTTTAGAGGTGTTATTGGACAAGATATGTATTGATGCTATGAGCCTTGATTCTTTTTACTCTATGATTTTATGCTATGAAAGATGTCCCTTAGCCCCATGTTTCGTTATTTCTACTCTTTTATTGTTATTTTATTTCTTCTGCGTCCACGGATGTATAATGATTTATTAAGAGGTTTGCTTGTGGTCCCTTCAGGTTCTCCATGCGATATGTCACGTATAGGCCCTCGGCTTGGGTCGTGACAAACTTGGTATCAGATCACTAGTTTGTTAATGGTCCTCGACATCCAACACACCACATCGATTAGAGTCTTATTTATGGTTGTGTTGTACACCACAACTATGAGTAAGTGGCTTTGAGACGTTTTAGGAAATGTTTCCCTTTTTCTTGATCAATGTCATACGATAGAGTTAAGGTAAGGCTTTCCCCTAGCGAATATTCTTTGCTATGCTAGATCATACCTATCCCATGAGGAAGAAGAGCTCGTACACCCGAAGAGCAACTAGCTCATGGTGAGCTCCAGGATGCTCTTACATTGCTAGCTCAAGTTGTGGCTAATTAAGCCAACCAAGGGGACCAAGCCCCTCATGCTCCTCCTTTAGCATCTCGGATGAGAGACTTTATGAGGATGAACTCACCAGAGTTCAATGGGTCTAAGGTGGATGAGGAACCTCAAGAATTCAATGATGAGATATATAAGGTGTTGTTCATTATTGGTGTGAGGTCGGAAGAAAAAGGCGGAGTTGGCGGCTTACTAACTCAAGGGGGTGGTTCAAATTTGGTACACTCAATGGAAGGAGGAGAAGGGGAACAATAATGTGATACTATGGGAGGAGTTTAAGGCGGCTTTTCTCAATTGGTTCTTCCCTCTTGAGCTTAGGAATCCACGTTGATGGTACGTTCCAAAGTTACAAGGGTGGCCGGTTTCACCAAGGCCAAGGGTCTTCTTATGTTCCTAGTGGGAAATTTGCCAATGACTACCCAAGGCCCCAAAAGGGTGGTGGTGTGATGCCTAGACCCGTGGGTCCAAGATGTGGTAAGGGGTCATGGTGGCCTATGCTTGAGGACTACTAATGCTTGCAATAGTTATGGGGAAGTGGGCCACAAGATGATGGATTGCCCACGTAAATGCAACAAGGGCAAGGATGTTCGTCCTTAAGATCGGGGTGCTAATGTTGTTCGTTTGGGGAGAGGAGGTCAACAAGGTGGTTCCCCAAGGTAAAATCGATTTTATGCTTTACACGAGAGGCAAGGGGTTGTTGAGGTGCCCGATATCACCGGTATGTTAAAAGTCTTTGATTTTGATGTGTATGCATTGATAAACCCCGGGTGCCATTCTTTCTTTTGTTACTCCTCTTATTGCCAAAAAGTTTCATTTTGAGCCCGAATTGTTGTGTGAGTCTTATGATGTGTCTACTCTTATTGGTGCATCTATTGTTGCTAGTACGATCTATAGAAATTGTCCCATTTGCATCTTGCATAAAGTATTGCCTTGTGATCATATTGAGTTGGATATGGTTACTTTTGATATCATTCTTGGGATGGATTGGTTGCATTCTTAGATAGGGTGACCTACTAGTCGTAGTTGGACTTTCATAGTCATCACTTGATATTTTGGACTTGATTGTTGTGATCTACACTACGAGTCATTATCTGGTCTATGACTCGTAGTTCCTTCTCGCATGGCTGAACTTACATTTCTCAGATTTTGATTTTGGAAGTTGTTAATCATTATGACCATCCTCTACGACTCGTAGCTTGAGCTATAACTCGTAGTGGGTTCCGTAGGTCCTTAAATTCAACAAAATTAGCTACTTTTCCCCAAGATTAATCCAACCTATATTTCCTATAAAATAAACACAAAATACATAAAACTCACAAAAAGTCGCATTGAGAACACAAAAAATCCCTTGTTTTAGGCACTAAATGTGCTGTATTTTAATAGCACATCAATACCCTCAACTTAGAATTGTTGCTTATCCTCAAGCGACGATTCAATCTAGATAGATAATGAGCAATGCATAGCAATCATCCTCCTAACATGTGCTTTACTTAATCTCAACTCAGGTACCCAAACTAGCACTTTCAAAACATGGTCATATAGCTACCAAGCAAACCAAGGCACATTGATGCATTTGATAATCTAACCATGATAAGTTAAGGAGTATCAACGATCACTGAACAATGTGATATGCTAACCATGCAATGTAAATGCTCTCATAGGAAATAAGTCCCCCTCTTTCACTTAATAAGCAATCAACGTAGATTGAGGGATTGTGCAACCATACTTACGCTCGCAAATGAGATTCATGCATGAATACTAATACCATAGGCTTGCCCATATACTTTCAACCCAGACTGTTGGCTAGTTGGATCAGGATCACTTTAGGACTTCATAGGCTTGTAACATAGGCTCATGGGGCTTTGGTGTGGCATTTTGGGTAATTACTGACTAAAGTCCAACCTTAAACCACACTTTTTCAACACTTTCACCTCAACGACTCAACCATTTCCACTTTGTTCTCCCTTATTCTCCCTTTTCAAGATTTTCCGAGTATGTTCTTTTCATTTCTCAACTTGTGCCTTATTTTTGAACTCATTTTGCCATTCTTCTCATTCTAAGACATCTTTTCTTCTTTTTCTCCTACCCGGTACATGAATTTACATCTTTTTCTTTCATTTCCAACTATTCACCTCATTTTTTCTACTATACCACAACATCAGCCACCCTCGACTTAGGCTTTTAGCATGAGGTGATGTACACAATATCCATTCCCTAAACCATGGCCACTTTTGGTAGCCACCCTCAACTTAGTCTTTTTGCCTCAATTAAGGTTCACAACGTTTATGGATAGGCCAAGGCCAATATCAAGGTTTTCACTAGACAAGGTTAGGCTAGCTAGGTATCAAGAAAGAAAAAGTGCATGTAAGGCTCAAATATTTGGAACAAGGGATAAAACTTTTCATTTGGTAGGTTATTTAGGCAAAAGTGGACTAGTTTAAAGAACAACGACCTAAGATCCTTTCCTTATCGATACAATCTCTAGTCCAACTCAGAGTAAAAAGACAAGTTCTGAGTTAGTACACAATGCATGAACATGCAAAATTAGCTCACACACATATGACATTACATACATAGCCAACATAGACTCACCGATATGCTTCAAACATCAACTTGCCTTCACTTAATCAGAACAATCATTGCCAAATAAATCACACTTGCAAGATCGCAAGAATAACCAATAATCACAAAAATTTTGTGGGTACCAATTTTCAAAACATTCAATGAAACCATCCAAAACTATATACATGCCAAAAGTCTTAATCACCATGTATTCACAAATTATCCAAAATACCTTAACATGTTGGTTCAACATAAAATAAAATTATCTACAAGGAAAAAGAAACACAACAAAAAGCTTGATATCAAAACTAGGATAGTTATGGATTAAAGGCTGTTCAGACTTCACCTTAATACATAACTACCCATACCCCACCAAAACAAAAGTACTTTGTCCTCAAAGTATATAACAAAAGTTGAATAAAAACAAATCATCCAAAACAGTAATAAGAACAAAGTATCCAAAAAAAGTAGTAAGAATTAGGGTCAAAAACATCAAACATCAATATGGTGCTCAGGCACCGGCATTAGTTTGGTCATGGGTGGCTCCCTTCTCTGGAGTAGTCTGGGCTGCAGCTGAGCTAGAAGTACCAACTTCGTGCAATCTCTCAAGCTCCAAAGCCTTCCTCTACTCCATCAACCTGGCTAGCTGGGTCTCTGTCCTATATAACCTATGAACCATGGTCTGAAATGCAATAGCAAACATAATAGGAAAGTCTGCAGAAGAAACCTCAGATATAGATTGATCTGGTGCAGGTGTGGCTGTGGAGGGACCCGTCTTAGTTTCAGCTGCTGTGGACTCCTCTGGTGCAGCTGGAGTGGAAATAGTGGCAGTTGGAGTCGAATTCTCTATAGCTGGCTCAGGAATGGGAAGAGGTGCTACTCGCTAGAGGGCCACCAGATTCTCATCAGCCTTTATCAGGATCAGATCCATAGTGTGAAGGGCCTCAACATATTGATTAAGATGGAGAGAGACGAGCACCTAAACTTCCATGCATAACTTATAGATCTGGATAGGAAAGGGCATAGATGTATTCCTCTAAAGTGCAGACTCATGAATCTGCTCAGCCATCACATGGGCCAAATCAATGTCATAGCTAGCAAAGATGTTGGCTACTAGGACCGCTCACCCAAGGTGATAACATAACTAGTGTATGTGGGTTGGATGCAAGATCAAATGATGGACCACTAAAATTTTTTAGGGAAGGAGAGATGAGACTTCATGATGGGCTCGGTGTGTATGGTGACCCATGAAGGCTCGGGTTTACTATCTGATATCTGACTAGCCACCCATCTTAGGAGCTCGGTCGTCAAGTAGATATTCTTCCCTATCACAGGCCATCTCATCTTATCAATTTGACTATCATACTTGGCTGTGGATTGGGGCGCTCTGTAAGTAGGCCCAAATGGTACTCTACAGATGGTCTCCTCTGAAATGTTCACCCGCTTACCTCAGACTAGGACCTCTCTCAACTGGGGCCTATCAATAGCTTTCTGCCCCTTAGGAAGATCTCTGAGTATGTTGGCTACATATGCTACTTAAAACTCTCAAACTATAAGCTTCTCTATTAGCCATCGGAGCCCATGTGTGTCTATCTTGGCCGCCAACTCAGTAACATTGTTTAGCCTAGAATCAACTAATCTGGTCCCCTCGTAGAAAGCCTCATGGGCTTCCCCTGGTCCTTAGACTCCAACCCCTACTGATAGATAGCCTCCACACCCACGTCTCCCCATTGGTGTTGCTGAGGATCATCAGCAGAAATGGATTGGTCGATCGAGGACTGAGCTGCTCCTTTGTCCTGAGGCACCTCTTCGGAATCGGACCAATCTATACTTCCCCCCTCACCAAACTGGGAGGTACACTCAACTTTCATTATGGTCCATAAAGTTTAAGCTCTAGTTCCAGACCTCTGAGCCTCAGGGTCAATCCAGACATTGGGCTCTTCAGTTGAGCCTTCAGAGCATTCCTCGTCTGTGTCTTGGTCGCTCAACCTCCTGTTGAAGGCCTGGATTACTGTATTTCTATTTTACAGAGTCATTATACCTGAAATATTTATCACAAACTAACAATTAGCTCCAATTTACCTGAACAAGTAACAGAAACAGATAAATGACATAAATAAACAACAATAGAAAGAAAAACACTCAATAAAATCACATTGCATTAGTTGCAGGTTACAAGTACGAGGCTTAATTATGACTCATAGTGAAGACTACGAGTCATACTGTGGCCTCGTAGTCCATAGGTTCTTGATAACAATTTATGCAGTTCGAGGCTCAGTTACAACTCTAGTCGTGACTACGGGTCGTAGACTGGGCTTATACCAATTTTCAGTGCCCAAAATAAATCACAAGGCAAGTGTTGAGACCCCACTATGGTTCATAGTAGACACTATGACTCGTAGGTGGGTCTCGTATTATGAATGTTAAGAAACCTTGGGTCATTGTTATCCCCTAAGAGGGGCAACTACATCCCGTAGGTCCTCCTGCGGGTCGTAGGAAGCCCTCACAATAGGGGGCATCAAGTATCTAAGGTACTTGTAACTTCACAAAATGACTACAAAATCCATTCAAAACACAAACGTAAACAACATCGAAGCAAGATTTCATCAACATATTCGGCATAAAAACAAATCCATTAACTAAGCATGATATTTCAACCAAGAATCAAACCATAAATTCTTCCCTATAATGAACAATTAAAGCATCAAATCCCTATCACATTCAAGAATCCAAAAATGGTTAATCCTAGAAATTATAACAAGATCACTTACACAAAAACATGAATGTTCATGGAATTGAATCGTCAAGCATATACACGATTACTCAAACCATAATTTTTCACCATGATAGACATACCCAATCCATCTTAAAAGATTCTCTTAAGAAAATATTCTATTGTCTCTACACAATCTCATTCTTCTCTAAAAACTACTATTTACAAAAAGGTCCTTAAAATAAAATAGAAAATCTGGTCGGCAGCAGTTATGGCTCATAGGTACGACTCGTAGGGTGATCTACAAGTTATAGTCAGGCTTTTGTAGTCAGGATTTGGCTACTACGATCCACACTACGAGTTTTTGTCTGGTCTACGACTAGTAGTACCTTCTCGTATGGCTGAACTTACATTTCTCAAATTTTAATTTTGGAAGCTGTTAATCACTACGACCTTCCCCTACGATTCGTAGCTTGGGCTACGACTCATAGTAGGTCTTGTAGGTCCTTAAATTCAATAAAATCTGCTACTTTTCCCCAAGATTAAGCCAACCTATATTTTCTGCCAAAACAAACACAAGACACATAAAAACCACAAAATGTCGCATTGAGAACACACAAAATCCCTAGTTCTAGGCATCAAATGTGCTATATTTTGACAGCACATCAAAAGTGTACAGTCATTTAGTAGTTACCCATGTGTAGTTGTTACAGAATTCTCACTTGTCTATTGATTTGGATGATGAGTTGAACTTGTAGCTTAGATCATCTGATGATCTGTAGACCTTTAGCACAATAAAGATCAAAACTTTGTTATATCAGATTGATTGATCATCAATTTTGTTTTAGAATTTGTTTTGTGGGATGGAATAGGAATATTCTATGTTGAAGGATTGGTATTTTGGTATATATCTTTCACATTACAGTTATCTTTGCCTTTCTCTATCTGTAACCCTTGAGTTGGGCTTCTTGTAGTCTCTCTGTCTCTATTGCTTGTAAATTACCGCACTTCTTGACTTCTTAAGGTTTCTCTATCTTGAGTTTGAACATTATTTGTTAAATAGAATCTTTTTGTTAGATAATTGTTGGAATCTGCCCAGAGTGTAATCTGGTTTTCTATGTGTGTGTATTGTGGGTTTTATAGTGATTTAGAAATCCTCCCATTGCCTCATTTGGGCACTGCAGAATCTAGCAGTGCCCATGGACACTTCGACGAGTGGAACCTCGAGTGTTCAATACCATAAAATTGCTAAACAACCTATTGCTACTACTATTATAACCTCAATATTTCAAAGACAAGTGCGACACTGCTTTGGGAATGCGATTCCTGGCGAATTCTCATTGTCAGCCAACCCGTCTATCATTCTTCATGTGCTTGCTGGATGTAATTTGGATCCACAGGACCTTGCAACTCTAGAGGCAAGTGTTTATTTACTTGGTGTTCTATGTCATGTCATTAATTTGGCTTAGAATTGATGGTGCTACTGATTTTCTTTATAATGTGTCTTACATTTCTTTCGGCAGCCTGCAAACTTTGCACCTGATAATGAGCTCTCCTCAGCAGAGACGACAGCTCTTGCTATGTGCCCAAAAAGAGCTATATTTAAGTCAATGACTCAAGAGCAACGTCGTGATCTAGCTCAAGGGTTTGGGAGTAAAGGATTAGTTTATTTCATGATATAAGGTGAAAAAATATTAGGCCTGATGAGTTCACTTTGGCAATAGTTTTAAAGGGTTGTTGAATCAATCAGATATAACTAAAAGTGGAAAGATACTAACCTCAAATTTGGATTATGCTTTTATCCTTATGTCATCACTTATTTTCCATTATGCCATCTTTAAAGTTGATTAATTATTAAATTATAATCATGCCATGCTATATTATATTATTAATCAAATATTAAATGTGGGAAGATGTTAAGTCAAAAATTAAATCTTAAAAATCACTCTTTTAACTTTTTAAAATTCTGAAATCTGCTATTTTTAAAAAGAAAATGTTAATTACTAGGAAGATTTTAGAAAATAAATGTTCTATTAGTGTGTTTAACTCAATACATTTTCAAAATTAAATTGAAAAACATAAATGAATTAATTTTTTTTTCATGTTAAGCTTTTGTCTTCTCAAATCTTTTTGTCTTCTAATATACATATACATATATATGAAAATATGCTTTACAAGGTATAATGTTATTTTACCCTTTAACTATTAATTAATTTCCTTGAAATCATATTAAAGATTCAAATGTTAGTTTGAATTTGCTTTTAAACATGAGAATTTGAAGAGTTGAATGAATATATATTGTATTTCAAATATAGACCCAATTCATTCATCAATTCATGGGAAAATTAGAAACGTTTTTCTTTAAAAAAAAAAAAAGAAAACGAAACATATCCATAATTAACAAATGGCTCACCCTCGAAAAAAAACCATACAAAGTTATAAGCTAATTTAAGTTTTCATAGTAATTATTTACGTTAATCTTATATATCAATTATCGATTTTTAATTATTCTTAATCATTTCAGAAATGTATAACTTTTGGAGAAGCTTGTGAAATATGAAAAGTTATTCTTTTCTATCATTTATTTTAGCTATTATTAGCATTTTATTATGACTTATTGCTACTTTTAATGTTGATTACTCTTATATTTTTCATATCCATAACCTCCAAATATTTAATTTATAATTTTAGAATATCTTTTGATTTTTCTCCAAGATTCCTAATACCTGGTATTCCTACTATATGAATACATCTTTTTTGTTTCAAGAAATTCTTAATCAAGGTTAATCTTTTTCATTCTATAGTTAAAGTAGTAAAACACTTACACCATTATTGTGCTAGTTGAATCATGCTTTGGTTTGACTCGATGAGGAGGGCTCTATTTGATTGGTTATGTGATAAGGTGTCGATAAAAATTCAAAAAATTATGTATTGATTTTGTTTTTTTTCATCTACATTATTATGATTAAATTCTTAAAAAGAATGTGTATTGTACTTTTTCTTCTCAGTTTCTTTTTGTATTTTATCTCTATTATATTTCTTTAATTTGATTTTCTATAAATTTCAAATTGTAATAAGTTTATATTTTTATTTGGGCAAAATTGTCATTTTTATTTGATGTTTCTTATCAAGCTTTTAAAAATTAATATGTAATTGTTAGATTCTATTACTTATTATAAGTATTATTTCTTTCATAGAACTTATCATTCTAATGAATCTATAAAAAATATATGGGACATACGTGCAACGCACATGTCCAGAAATTAGTATTATTAAAAGTGGGAAGTTCCCAACTTTAAAGTTGGATTATCATTTTGCCCCCCACTTTAATATTATTTCTATTAATAGTTACAACAACAACAACAACATACCCAGTAGAATCCCACAAGTGGGGTCTGGGGAGGGTAGAATGTACGCAGACCTTACCACTACTAGAAGTAGAGAGACTGTTTCCTGGGAACTTTTAGTTTTAACTTTTGCCATTAGACTTTCATATGTTTACACTACACATAAAGTGTCCTTATCACATAAAAATTTTGGGGAATAAATGTCATGCAAATAATTATTATATAATATCTGAACAATTATTATATATAACGATAGCCTCTTTATCTACTCTATTTCAAAATATAAAAGTGCCCAATGTTGTGTATTGCCTCCATCACTCCTTTCTAACCAAACCATTATCCATGCACTTTCTTCCTAGGTAAGAACATTGTTTTTTTTAGTATGACATATCTTTCTCTATTGCATCGTACAATTATTTTTTCAATGTTAAATTAAGTTAGTCTATTTCTTCTTTGTTATTTTTTAATATTATTGTGGTTATATTAAAAATATGCTCTTCCTTTATATACTTTTTCTGTTATCAAGGATGTGTACATCCTTAATTTTGCATACATAGATACGATAGAATAATTATGATTTTATGGGGAGACTTTTCTGTGGTAGACAGTAAATTACCAGAGAACCTTAAAATTGTTAAACTGGTGCTCATCTTTTGTGATGTTAAATGCTCTATTTATCAAGGTATAAATCTCCAAAATTATATATTTGAATACTATTTTATACTATGTAAAGGCGTCAATAAATTTATTTTTCTTTCCAAACAAGGGATTTCATTCTTTCCTCTACTTCGATCAATAGTTTGCTAATCATTCCACCATTTGAAAAGGCTGACGATCTCCAACTATGGTACAAATACTAACACCTTACCTTCCACTTAATAATAGCCTTCACATATGCAATTTATCACTTAATTTTATTTTTTCCATTTGAATTACAGGTATGATGGGATGAAGGCGACAAATATTAACGTAAGTTTAATGCCAAGTAAAGTAAAGCGAACAACTCAGGAAGTGAAAATTGGAGATATTTTAAAATGTTCAGTTTCCAATGTGAAGGTGCCTTCCCTTTCTAATACATCAATGAGTAGTAAATTTATATGTTTAACATGCAACAAATTGATTGTGCTAATTTACGTATAGGACATGTACTATAAGTTTAATGCTAAGGTATCCGGCGCTGACATTAATCATGAGTTGTGGTATTATGCCTGCAAGAAATACTATAGGTGAGTGAATATTGTAAAGAGTAGTGCAAGTTGCGACTATTGCAGGAGTGAAGATATTGAATACGATGAGAGATGAAACACATAAAAAAATTAACAAAATGTTTACTTACTAAAACAAAAAAATAAAGAGATAATGATTAAAACTTCGAATATATTTCATGTATAGGCTAAATATTGATGTCACTACTAGGGAACAATATCTAAGTATTACATTTTTAGATGTGGTAGAATACATTTTAGGTTGTGACGTAAAAGAGTATGTTCAATCAATATGTAAAAAAAGTAAATCAATTAGTACATTAAAGAACAACCAAAATAAACAAATTAATCTATGCTTAGTGAACATTTATACTAATATATATTGGTTATTTTATCCCACAGGAGGAAGAATCTATGTACTACCACAAGATGGTATTGAGTAAGGACGAAGAATTCAGTATCCTTGTGAAGGTTGATTGTAATTTTCCAAAGGCAGATTCAAATATGAATTTCATAGCCATGAAAATACATGAGGTTGAAAATAAAGATGCAACTGACAAAGGTGAGGTTGTAATCCCCATTAAAAAGCAAAGAACCTAAAGGACAAAGAATGCAGAAGCAAAAAGCGCGAAGCAATATGACTTTGAAGATGTGAACGTAATAGCTGCTGAAAAAATTAGCAACATCATTGAAATTGACATTCAAACTCCGAGAATAATACAAATAACAAAGAGGGCCAAGAAACTCACAGATGCCATTATAGAGGAACCTCTGATTCTTGATAAAATGAGTTAGATAGTTGCAGAGAGACATGATATTGCAAATCAAAATAGCTTGATAGTGATGATGAGATCCCGATAATTAAGCTACGAAGTAGAAGGAGTAGGAAGGTCAAACCCAAGAGTACAGAGCAACCGCCGATGATTTTCAATAAGATCAAAGTGGAAAAAGATTAATAGAAAGTTGATTGAACAATTCCCTATAGTTAACTACCTTTGGTATCTTCCTAATACTAATATTAATAAGTTATTACTATTTTCAATTAGCAACTTCAACTAACATCACTTTTGTTATTAATTCTTTCTCATGTGTGAATGAATTTGATTTAGGAATTTCATACAAAATCAACATGTTTACATTATTTTTACAAACAAACCAACTATACTCTTTTGTGAAAATATAGATTTCATACAATTGAAGAAGGTAGCAATCATCCTACACTATAGGTATTTGTTAATTCCATATGCAAACATTAATACTACATTACCGTTTGTATTCATTACCTGTATATGAAAAATGGACATTACAAAAACTAACAAATGATATTAATCATTTCACTATGTTTTAAATCATGAAAAAATTGCCTATACACGTTGGATCTAGAGAAACGAAGTCAGCTAGCTTAATTTGACTCCACAGTTTAAGAAATAATGACCAATCAATATCAGGGTATAACACATTTATCGACAACTTATTATTCATCATAACGAAATTTAACAATTGGCACAAATAATATTGCAGGTGATAAAAGAAAAAAATTATTTCTACTAGTAAAGGTGATCACCATGACACACATCAAAGACATAATGTAATCCATACAGATAACAGCTGGCATATACATATAAATTAAATGCACATATCTAATTATTGGAAGGTCAATATATTGACATGCATATCTAACTATTACATAGTTTATCTAAATATATTAATTTTTATTTCTATTACAGAGAAACTTTAATTGCATAGTGCATTGCGAAAGGTCAATAAATATATTGCAGCAAGCCAAACAATAGTGGATATACTTGGTGAATAACCACGTTTGAAGAAGCAACCTAAAATAAATAGGCTTTTTAGAGCGTTATCCAAAGAGTCAGAAGATAGAGATAAACTATAGAAGAAACTATTTATATACTACATAACTTTTTCATTCCTAACTTATTGGAAATTTGTATTGCTTACAACATATCACATCCGCATTAGTTAAAAATAGTCCCCAAATGCATTTATTGTGATTCCAAAAAGTTTGAACATGAGCTATAACATTTTTCTGTGCAAATGGATATATCAAATTGGCAAACATTGAGGCTCCAAAATAGCTACATGAAATGTTTGTGACGGATACAAATGACACCATAGAGTTCAAAAAAATATCCATGTGTATAATAGCATCTTCACTTTTACATCTTTTGGTGTAAATCTTAATAAGAAAATAGCATTTGCAAGTAAAAGAGTATACACATTCAAGGCACAAGGAAAAATATATCACTATCTATCATCATTGGTACCACGTAGTAACAATCCATGTTATTTCCAACTATATTTCTTTGATTATGGACAATGAGTTGGCCAACATGATATCAAAAGTGAAAGAAGAAATTTTATTTGAAAGAATCGCAACGAACATCAAACAAATGATGGAGGGAAATCCATATGCACAAATCTTTTGCTAACTTAAAGATCATTTCACTTCCTACAATTTTCAACTTCAAATTTCTTCAAATGTGTCCTTGGATTAGTGAGTGTACAGAACAATTAGGATAGATAAAATGTAACGACCCCAAAAGGTGCCCGAAAATATGCCTTGTAAGTGCCTGAAATTGTAATTTCTTCATATCTCAAAATTCGTGCGTGATATCAAAAATTCGACTTCATATTCTTGCTCAGAGGTCAAATTGAGTGAAAAATAAGTCTAACCCTGATTTAAGAGCAAACGATTAGCAATTTCGAGTTTTCAAGAATGCAAATTCCAGTGAGGTTTGCGAACTCCTGGAGCGATGTGGCTAGGGTGCGCAAATGAAGAAATCTTAATTTCGCGACAGGTCCACGATGTGGACCTTGTGTATTTTTTTGCCCATTTAATTTTTGTGCTGTTCAAGACTTTTGGGTCTTAGGCCTAAGTATTCCCAACGTGAAAATACCTATACTTAGCCATTTCTAACCCTCATATCATTCTAAACATTCCCCTATACTCATTCAAACACTTAGCCAAATATTCAACTCCTAAATTCAAGTCTCAAACCTCATCCAGATCTAAGGATTTCCTCTCAAGCATCAAGTATCCACCTCCAATATTCATCAAGTTCATTTCCAAAGCTAAGGTACGTGGGTTTCTTTCATGGGTTCCTTTCACCCATGATGCCCCAGCTTTCTTTTCTTAAAAAATGTATGATTTAAGGTTGATTTACAAATGGGTCTTACATATTATGAAATTTACTACTCACTATGTCGGAGTCTATGAAATTGTGACTGTTTTAGTATGTTTTGAGCTATGAATCTAAGATCTATTGTAAGATTTGATGAAGGGTTTTGATGTATATTGCTTGAGGCTATTAATAAGTATCTATTGATGGTTTTACATTGAATTTTCTAAAATGGCAACACTCTTGAATTGCATGGTTTTATACTAGCACTACACACCCTCTAAGTGTTTGATAAAATGTCCGGTTATGGGTTCTTGAGGAATTGAAGATCCAATACATATCTTATGAGTTGAATGACTAAATGATGATGAAAAGGAATGTATGTATATCATGATGAAAGGAGTGTGTGTATATATATATGATGTTATCTCTATAGTGTTGTGGATGACCAAACCTAGCTCGGGGGGTTGTAGTCTCGGATAACCTATTGAGGGGTTGGTACCTCGATCGCCTAGCTCGGGGGGTGGTAGGCCTGGGTAACCTTGTTGGGGGTTGGTACCCATCAACCTTGATTGGGGGTTTGTACTCCGTCAACCTTGGTGGGGGATTTGTACTCCATCAACCTCATAAAAAGGTTTGTACATCATACGCCTCTCCAAGGAGGTAGTAGCCTTGGATTGCACTATAAATGTCACTCCTTACACTCATATTATGCCCTATAGAAGTATGATTTTACTTCACTCATCATTCATACATGCCATATTGATACGATGCTATCTATTGCTTATGATTATGCATTTTGTCTATGATGCCTATCTTTTGTAGCATTTCATCCTACATGCTTAGTACATTCAAATATACTAACGCATCCTCTATGCCTACATGATATCATCATGTAGGAACCAGAGCACCGCTTAATCATCCTCCTCCTCTACATGGCTAGTATGGTTATCTCTCAAGCTTGTGGTGAGTCCTCCATTCTGGGGACATTACTTATGATCTCTTGCTATGTACTAAGACTATCTTCTTTTATGTTATGTATTGACTGTGAGGGTGAGCCCGGTTGCTTGTCATGGTCCACGTTCTTATCTATGTAGTAGAGGTGTTATTGGACATGTTATGTATCTATGCCATGAGCCTTGACTTTCTTGTTCCTTGATGTTATGATATGAACGTTTACACTTAGTCCCATTTTTTTTCTTGTTATGTCTATCTCTTAATTTCATATTTAGTGCTTTTGCGACCAAGGATGCGTAATGATATGCTATGAGGCTTGTTTGAGGTTCCTTCAGGTTCTCCATTCGCCGGTCAAGTCTAGGCCTTAGGCTTGGGTCGTGACATGAAAACAATCTTAATACTCCTTTTGAGCGAGAGATTATTGTTCAAGAACATTCAGGATACAAGCATAAAATCAAACATTACTATGGTTGTTATGACCCCCTACAATATCCTTTGATCTTTCTTAGAGGTTAAGGTGGACGATATCAAAGAATAGCAAAACAAAAAAAGGATACCATCACACAAGAAGCAGCCACGCCATAAGTAGCACCAATAGTATTCCAACATTTACATCGGCAGATGCAATATTTTTCAACGAGGAACGAGGTAACATGTACTATAATAATTATCAATAACTAAACGTGACACCCTTATTGTATCTTATTAAATTACTTTGAATTGTTTGTTACTATATACTATTGTACACTTACTAAACGAATTAAGCTTTAGCTAATAAATTGTCAACATGATACTTTTGTTGAGTTAATGTTTACATTGTACTATAACTTTGGTTTCTAATTACGAAAATATGTCATTGATTAGTTCCTAATTAAACTTTGTAGCTAGAAATTTTGGACCAATTACGTATAAAAATGCCCACACATGAAAGACTACCTTCTAACTAGGCCATCTATAAAATTTCAATAAGTCAGTATAAAATATGGTATTACAGAGAAGTATCACAAGTTAAAGATTTAGCATTCTAGTTTTCCGTATCCAAATATGACTCCTAATAGTGTTAATACTTTTAAACTTTTGAGACAACTTCTCCATAACCATCAATGATTAATCTTTTATATTAAACCAATATAGAGAAAACGTCAATACTAATACATAAACCACATATATACAATAGTGAAAAATGAACAACAGGAAATAGGACATACTTTATAAAATTCATAGACAATAGGACATATTAAAAAAATATAATGTGATATCTAACACTTATAGATATTCCCTGTGAGTCAAAAGGAGTTGTCTCTTATATAGAGACTACTGTTATAAGCTACAAGTACAAGAAACAGAGATGTTAGTATTGCTGATATGTTGAAAATTACTACAATAATTTGTGGTTGATATGTACATAAAACTGGAAACAATAAGGCTGGAATATTGAGAAAAGAACAATCCAACTTCAGAAGAGAGGTTTATCAAGGTATCATTGATAGTGTTATGGTAAGAGAATATAGGGGAGATCGAATTGGTCAAAGAATACTACTTTTATAATCTTTTAATGGAGGCCCGCGAGATATGCGAAGATGGTATATGGATGCAATGACTTTGGTTCAGCATTTCGAAAAACTCAATCTTTTCATAACAATGACGTGCAACCCATGGGTTGAGATCCAATGAGAACGAAGCCCCGACTAAACTACTCAAGACAAACCAGACTTGATCACAAGAGTATTCTGAGCAAAGCTGCAAGATCTTAAAGATCAAATTTTCAAGAAAGAAATATTTGGAATTGTGGTTGCTCATATATTTGTGTAGAACTCCAAAAATGAGGACTACCCTAGACACATCTTTTGCTCATGCTAATGGAGAGTCACAAGATTAAATCAGAAGGTCATTATGATAAGTTTATTTCTACAGAGATTCCTGACAAATCAAAATCCCCCCTCTTGCATGAATTAGTAGTCAAGCATATGATGCATGGTCCATGTAGAAATAAGAGGCCAACAAATCTGTGCACGCAAAATGGTCAATCCCCATCCTTACAACAACAAGTTGATTCAAGCAAAGGATGGATATCCCATTTACAAAAGGAGAAGAGATATAAAGACAGAGACTGTTCGCGAAATGAATATGGATAACCAATGGGTGGTGCCTTCCAACCCTTATTTGCTTACAAGATACAATTGTCACATTAATATCGAGGTCTGTTCTGGAGTAAAAGCAATAAAATATCTCTATAAGTACATATATAAAGGCCATGATAGGTGTGCCATTTATATTGAGTCTGATAATGAAGGAAAAATTATTGATGAGATACAAACTTTTCAAGATATGTGGTGGGTATCATCTCCTGAAGCACTATGGAGAATTTATAAATTCAACATGAGCGAAATGAAACCTCCTGTCATCAGCCTTCAACTACATCTCCCTAGAAAACACTCAGGTACACATGTATCTATGGAACAAGAACATAATTTATTCCCAAAATATTACAAAACTCAAAATGATATGGCTACTAACTTTGTAACAATTTATAGTATTTTACTGAAAGAAGGAAAACTTGCAAAATGTCATCGCTTGAGATGGTGTCAAGCGTGTGCGCCATGACACCGAAGCACATACATATCTATATAGAGAATTTCTTGAGCATTATGTTTGGAATCCATAAGAGAAGACTTGAAAAAAAAAGAAAAACCAGAACTGTAATTGGCTGCATTGCAATAGATAGGGCATATGTACAAAATTCAACCTTCATACACAAATTCAACATTTGAAATAAATAATTACCAACTTTTAGATTGTACAACTCATCCTAGAGAAGGGGAAAGATATTACAAACAACTATTACTAAATCATGTAAGAGGACTAATGTCATTTGAGGACTTGCTCACTAATAATAGAAGGCAATGTGGGACCCTTAAAGAAGCTGCCAAAGAAAGAAGGTTACTAGAGTCAGACAACAACATATCAAAATGTTTAGGTGAGGCTGTCCATTTCAAAATGCCACCATTTCTACGAAGTTTGTTTGCAACAATGTTCGTTCACTGTAATCCAACTGATGTTAGAAAATTATGGGATACTTATTTTGAGGATATGTTTGATGACTTTAGCAGAATGCATGAAAGCTCACCAATGTACATTAAAGCATATGTCACAACCCAAGCCTAGGGCCTAGATGTGACACAGAGAATGGGAACCTGAAGGGACCCATACAAGTCTCTTAGCATATCAATTACACATCCTTGGTTGCGGAAATAAAGTAAACAACAACAAGAGATATAACAGAAAGGGAAGCAGGACTAAAGGAAGTCTTTAAAAATCACTAAAGCGCAAAAGAATCAGGCTCAAGCATAAGTCCATCAAAATATTCCAACAACACCTCTAACATAGAGTGGAGCAGGGGCCAAGACACTCTCCGGGCTCACCTTTAAAATAACAAGTGTTCAACAAAATAAAGCCTGAAATAGCAAGAGTTATATAGATATTTTCCTCGGATATGAGGACTCACCAAAGCTTATCTCTGAAGTCTCAACTAGTAACGTGGAGGAAGATGATAAAAAGGTGCTCCAGTCCCTATATGATAATATCATATAGGCATAGAATATGCATTAGTACATTTGAATGTACTAAGTATGTAAGATGCAATGCAACAAGACATAAGCCAATATAGAAAAAAATGCATAGTTATAAGCAATAGATAAATGAGATCTCAATATAGAATGCATGGTTAAGGCTTGAAGTAAAACATGCTTGTAAACTATTCAACTTGTAGAACATAATACATGTATGGGATGAGACACTAACCGACAAAAGTAAGACCAAACGAGCTACAATTTGCAATCCCGATGATTATCCCTCATCGGTAAAGAGGTGGCCTACTTGCGAAGGTAAACCATGCTTCACCTTACGGGAGCTCGTCCCATTTTGGAGAAGTAACCCCCTTACGGGAACCCATCCCATTTCGGGGAGAATTTCATGATAAAGTGCACTAAATGGATCCAATAGTATAGCAACGGTAAAGTATATTCCTATGTTGTAACATGGTTTTAGGAAAGTAGTATGGACCCTTGAAGATAGTCCACGCAACATCCAATCCATCGGTGCTAAGTTTAATCCCACAGAATACTTGAAATAATCATAAGTTTAATAATTTGTAAGAAACATGGAAACATGACATGAGTAGCTCTTAAACATGCTTGACCTCTAATGGTGAGTCAAATTTGAAACATGAGAGTAGATCATAATCATACATGAACCCTTGCTTAAACATGAATTATTCACAAGAGGTAAAAATCTTGAAATAGGGCTTAACTTGATACTTGTAACATTATAGATACTTTTCATGAATTCAATACATACTTGAAAATGCTTAATCATCATATAGTCACTTTATATGTAAATCATGTTGTAGGTCATCAATAACTTGAGAATTCTTGACTTGACATTTTATCAAACACTTGGTGGGTTCGTGATACTAGTTCAAAATTATGCAATTCAAGAGTGAAATAATATGAGAATATTCAATGCGAATCAACACACCAACATATTGTAAAACCCTCATGTAGGGCACCTTGAAATCTATCATCAGATCTCATAATAAATCATAGTTTCATCGCTCAAACATGCTAGTCTCAATAGAAAAAACTAATTAATGGTATAATCTTGAAATAGATAGTTATATATAATCAATCAACATTTCATAAAACCCAACATAATTCATATTCACAATCCATAATAAGAGATACCTATAGATAATACAACTTGAAACCATGCTATTTTCATAAAAAGGAAGGTTATGCTCCATGGGTGAAAGGATCCAATGGATGAAACCCACATGCCTCAAACTTGGGTTTTCTTGAGATGAGCTTGAAGAGAACTTAGAGCTTTAAGAGAATCCTTGAATGCCAAAGTTAAGCTTAAAGTCCTTTAAATTTTAATGAGATATTTGATTAAGTCTTGGAGAGGTTTTTGAGAGGCTCTTGAGTGATATAGAGTTGAAAAATGGCTAAGTATGGGTACTTTTACACATAAGCGGGCATGGGGCAATCACCCCAATGCCCTTGGCTGAAATAAAAAATAAGGAAAAGTTGAACCGGTCTATGTCTGGTCCGTGATGCGACCTATCACGAAGGACAAAATAACATTGATCCGCACCTAGTCGCATTGTGGCCTAGTCGCGGATGCACACTGGAACTTGAAAATTAGCGAAATTTATTTTTCGCTACGGGTCCTCTAAAACCCGAGTTATACCCATCTTCTACTCAATTTTGCCCCGTGATCGAGAATATAGAGTTGGATTTTTAATATCACACTTGGATTTTGAGATATATAAAAATTACAATTATATTTCTGAAGCATATTTTTAAGACATTTTAGTGTATTAATTATTTTTGGAAAAGTATGGGAAAAAATATAAACATATATGACCTTCCTCACCTCGATAACTCTTTCTTTGAAGTTGGGCCATCAGAATGTAGAGAAATAAATGAAGAAAGGTGTATGCAATTACCAACTGAAGATTTTGACGCTCAGTCAAATTAAATCTAGAACAAGAGCAAGCTTTTGAAAAAATATTGCAAACAATCAATTGTAGTAGAGATGGGATATTCTTTATTGATGGACCTGGAGGACTGGAAAAACATACTTATATCGTGGGTTAGGCATACAACTCACTCGAGGTTTCAGATCCCCTTGCAAACAGATGACTCAATTATGACAAATATGTCAAAACAAAGTGTTTAAAAATCAAAGCTCATTAGATGGGATGAAGCATTGATGGCAGAGCGTCAAACAATAGAAACAATCAACAGGAGCTTTAGAGACATAATGGACATTGATAAATCATTTGGGGAAAAACTCATGGTGTTTGGAGGAGATTTTCGATAGGTGTTACTGATCGTTCCTAGATCAGAACTGTTAATGTCAGCTTGCTAAAATTATATCTCTGGCCTTTGATAGACAAGATCCAATTTACAAGAAATGAGAGAGCAAGAGCTGATCTAACATTTAGTGACTTCTTACTCAGTGTTGGTAATGAAGAAGAACCAATAATAAGAGAGAATTTAATTCTTCTTCCGAAACAGTTGATTGTTAAGCATTGTAGAGATGGAATTGCTGAAGAATGTTTAATAGAAAAGATATTTCCAAACCTGCACAAAAATACTAAGAATGCAAAATATGTAACAGAACGGGGAATTCTAGCAACTAGAAATGAGCATGTGGATAAGTTAAATGACAAGTTAATAGCCATGTTCCCAGGTGAAAATAAGACGTTTATAAGTTTTCACTTGGCAGAAGATGATACCAGCAACTACTACCAAGAAGAATATCTCAATACTCTAACGCTAAATGGTCTCCTACCACATAGGTATTACATAAATACAGTACACATTACCATTGAAAAATATACTTACAAATAACAATACAACTATACTCAAACACACTATTTTAAACGCAGGCTAGCGTTAAAGGAGAATGCACCCATCATGTTGCTAAGCAACTTAGATCCTTCAAATGGCTTATGTAATGGCACAAGAATGATATGTGAAGGCTTTAACAAGAATGTCATCCATTCTATAATTACAAGTGGACATTGTGCGACTAAGCGTGTGCTTCTTCCACGAATTAAATTGTTACCACCTGAAAATGAAGGATATCCATTCATATTTATTCGAAAGCAGTTTCCAATGCGCCTTTGCTTTGCAATGACCATAAATAAAGCATAAGGACAAACAATTCCCATTGTTGGCTTGTATTTTTATGTCGCTCAAATAGTACCTCTCACTTTGAGGATAAAGCGATCGTCAATAGTGAAAAACCTGACCGAGGTTAGGGTCGAATCCCAAAGAAATATGGGGTTTTGGCACTTTAATTCACCAACAATCAATTCACATATCAAACAACTTAATTCTCAAGGAAGGGGGTTTTGCAGTAATCGATGGAAAATTAAACTAAAATACTAAAACGGATAGACAATCAAATTGGAGAGCAACTTGAGAAATTATGTTCCCCATGATTCACTAACTCAAACACTCCTCTAAACACAACCTAAATTTGGACATTGCATGTAGGACAGTAACTTATGTTCTTCCAACCCTTGGCCAAAGGTGAAGGTCAAATTTTGCTATGGTGCTTGATCGGCTACCATAATATGCTAAACTAATCGTTACCCATCATCCTAGTCAACCTCTCCTTGGCCGAGTTTGGATGATTAGATAAGAACACATCAATCAAATTCTATCACCCATTTCCTTTTCCTATTCATCACTACCTTGATCGGGATTATGACATTAGGCAAGGTTCAATGTTGGCCACCATCAAACAACAAACAAAATGAAGGAAAATGGATAATACATGAAAATACCCAACTCAAGAAGAGCAAATAATCTGGGTTTTCTAAGTTAGCTACTCATGGTTTCCACAACCCCATGTTGTGGGGTTTAGCCACTCATGGCTTGGGCAAACAAATCAACAATGAATAAACAAGAAATGGGAGATTTCTTAACCACAAGAAATGGAGAACACTGAAACTCACTTTGCAATTATAATCACAAGCTTGAATAATGAATTTGACCCACAAGTGAATCTAATCTCCAAATTTAAGTCTTCAAAGATAAATCCTAAAATTCTACTCTAAGACCTCTCTAAATATTTGTGTATATGGTGAATAATGAATGAATGCTACCCTAAAACCCTAAAATATACTATTTATAGTATTTATAAAAAGATTTGTAAAATAATTAGAAAATCTAGTTGGCGTCTGCTACGGCTCGCAGTTGCGACTCGTAGGGTGCCCTATGAGTCGTAGTGGGGCTTTCATTGTTAGCACTTGATATTTTGGACTTCACTGTTACGATACACCTCTACAAGTCGTAGTATGTTCTATGACTCATAGTGCCTTTTTGTAGTCCTCTCTTGCATTTCTTGGTCTAATTTTGATCAGCACTGTTGATTGCTATGATGCCTCCCTTTACGAGTCGTAGAGGGGACTACTACTCGTACCTTGAGCTCATATGGTTGAAGTTCTAATTTTTCAGATTTTATTTTTGAACACTATTAACTTATATGAGACAATCCCTACAGCTCGTAGCTTGGTCTACAACTCGTAGTGGAGTCCATAGGTCTTGACAATCAACAAAATCTATAACTTTTCCCAAAATCAAGCCAACCTGTATTTTCTGCAAAAACATACACAAAAACACATAAAAACCATAAAAATTCGTATTGAGAACATACTAAACCCATGTTTTAGGCATCAAATATGTTGTATTTTGACAGCACATCAACACCCTTAACTTAGAATTGTTGTTTGTGCTCAAACAATTACTCAATCTAGATATATAATACAAAAATACATAGTAATCAACCCAATGACTTATACCATACTCTAATTCAACTCAAGTAACCATAACAACTTTTTCAAAACAAGTTCATGTAGCTAATAAGAAAACCACAACATATTGATACATTTGACAATCCGACTATGATAAGTTAAGGAGTATTAATAATTTACATTCACTGAACAAGTCAAATGCTAACCATGCAATGCAAATG
Source organism: Solanum ossicruentum (assembly GCA_025774065.1). NCBI lineage: Eukaryota > Viridiplantae > Streptophyta > Magnoliopsida > Solanales > Solanaceae > Solanum > Solanum ossicruentum. The sequence goes on along the minus strand of JAOTQR010080875.1, from coordinate 11,551 downwards.
CTCACACAGAAAAGAAGTCCCTTTTTAACATTCAATATGCTTTCGAAAGTTGTACATGGGATTGTGAAAGTATACTCACTTTCACAAATGAGATTCATGCATGATGACCAATACCATAGGCTTGCCTTTATACTAATAACCTGGGCTATTGACTAATTAGATTAGGATCTCTTTGGGACTTTATATGCTTGTAATGTAGGATCATGGGGCTTTGGTATGATATTTTGGACAATTAGTGACTAAGGGTCAACCTTGAACCATGCTTTTCAACACTGTCACCTTACCAACTCATTCACTCTCAACTTATTCTCCCTTTTTCTTAATCTTCAAGCTTTTTTTTGGGTATTTTCTCTTTATTTTTCAGCTTGTGCCTTATTTTCAAACTCATTTTGCTTTTTCAACTCATTCTGAAGAATCTTTTTCTCTCATTCTCTTACTCGGTACATGACTTTCTACACTTTCTTTTATTCCCAACTCACCACCTCATTTTGCTATTATAACCCCAACAGGCCACCCTCAACTTAGGCTTTTAACCTGTGGTGAAGTATACAATATCAAATACTTCAACCAGGGCCACTTTTTGGTAGCCACTCTCAACTTAAGCATTTTGCTTTAGTTAAGGTTCAAAATGCTCAAGGTAGACTAGGGATAAAATCAAGGTATTTCACTAGATAAGGTTAGGCTAATTTGGTGTTAAGAAAGAAAAAGGTACATACAAGGCTCAAACATTTGGAACAAGGGAAAACCCCTTTTATTTGGTTGGTTATTTAGGAGAAAGTATACTAAATCAAAGAACAACTCGTAGTGGAGTCCATAGGTCTTGACAATCAACAAAATCTGTAACTTTTCACAAAATCAAGCCAACCTGTATTTTCTGCAAAAACATACACAAAAACACATAAAATTCATAAAAATTCGTATTGAGAACATACAAAATCCCATGTTTTAGGCATCAAATATGTTGTATTTCGATAGCACATCAATGCCCTCAACTTAGAATTGTTGTTTGTCCTCAAGTAGTGACTCAATCTAGATAGATAATACAGAAATACATAGTAATCAACCCAATGACATATACCATACTCTAATTCAACTCAAGTACCCATAACAACTTTTTCAAAACAAGATCATGTAGCTAATGAGAAAACCACAACATATTGATACATTTGATAATCCAATTGTGACAAGTTAAGGAGTATTAAAAATTTACATTCACTGAACAAGTCAAATGTTAACCATGTATTGCAAATGCTCACACAGAAAAGAAGTCCCTTTTTAACATTCAATATGCTTTCGAAAGTTGCGCATGGGATTGTGCAAGTATACTCACTTTCACAAATGAGATTCATGCATGATGACCAATACCATAGGCTTGCCTTTATACTCATAACCTAGACTATTGACTAATTGGATTAGGATCCCTTTAGGACTTTATATGCTTGTAATGTAGGATCATGGGACTTTAGTATGATATTTTGGACAATTAGTGACTAAGGGTCAACCTTAAACCATGCTTTTCAACACTGTCACCTTACCAACTCATTCACTCTCAACTTATTCTCCCTTTTTCTTCATCTTCAATCTTTTTTTCGAGTATTTTCTCTTCATTTTTCAGCTTGTGCCTCATTTTCAAACTTATTTTGCTTTTTCAACTCATTCTAAGGCATCTTTTTCTCTTTTTCTCTTACCCGGTACATGACTTTCTACACTTCCTTTTATTCCCAAATCACCACCTCATTTTTGCTATTATAACCCCAATATAGGCCACCCTCAACTTAGGCTTTTAGCCTGTGGTGAAGTATACAATATTAAATCCTTCAACCAGGGCCACTTTTTGGTAGCCACTCTCAACTTAAGCATTTTGCTTTAGTTAAGGTTCACAATGCTCAAGGTAGACTAGGGATAAAATCAAGGTATTTCACTAGATAAGGTTAGCCTAATTTGGTGTTAAGAAAGAAAAAGGTACATGCAAGGCTCAAACATTTGGAACAAGGGATAAACCCTTTTATATGGTTGGTCATTTACGCGAAAATGTACTAAATCAAAGAACAAGGGCCTAAGATCCCATCCCAATCCCTATAATCTCCAGACCAACTCAAAGTAACAAGGGTATGTTCTGAATAAGTACACACTACATGAATACAGCAAAATTAGTTCACACACACATGACATGGCATACATAGCTAACAACGACTCACAGATCATGCTTCAAGCATCAACTTGCCCTCAGTCAACAAGAACAAACATTGCTAAACCATTCAAACATGCATGATTACAAAATAACTACTAATCAACAAAAATTTTCATAGGTAGCAATTTTGCAAACTATTTCACAAATCATCAAAACAAGATACATGCCAAAAGTTTAACTACCGTATATTATAAATATTATCTACAACTCCTAAATATGTTGGTTCAGCAGAAAATAAAATATCCACGAGGTAAAAGAATATAGGCAAGAAGACCTCGGGATCAAAAAATTGGGATAACTATGGACTAAAAGCTACTCAGACTTCATCCTAGTCCATAACTACCCACTTCCCACCAAAAATAATATACTTTGTCCTCAATGTGCAGCACAAAACAAAATAAGAAAAAGGGGGTCAAAAACAAACATCACATGGTTTCTAAGCACCGGTCTCTACCTGCCTGTGATCATCTCCCTCCTGCGGGGTAGTCTATGTTGCAGCCATATAGATGAGCCAATGCCTCTCAATCAATCAAGCTCATGGGCTTGTCTATGCTCTTCTTCTTCTATTGACGTCCTCAGGACAAGCCCAGCTGTATCTTCATCCATCTCCTCATCAACCTCGGAGGTCTTCTGGCACACCGGCGCTCCCCTGCATCATCATCCTCATTAGGTCTTTTCCAGAGAGCATGCGGTGGGGGATTCTCCAACTCAAACATATCAAATAGTGGCTTATCTATAGATGTAGGCTCAGGAACTGTGATCAGAGCCACTAATGATATAATCAAGTCAACCTTGAACTTTGTCAACTCCTCACAAAAGGTGACAGCTCTCCTGGCCGAGCCTCAGCTAATCTCTTCTATACCCGCTCCTCGAAGACATCGACGTAGGCATCCATGTAGCGATATGTCTGTCAACTGTAGAAGTGGTTAATGCCTTGCACCGTTCCTTCGACTCCTCAACGGTCTGCCGAACCTATGGCTTGATCTGTTGCATAAGTCAAGGTAGCTAAGCCTCGGTCTGTGATAATCTCTGCACTATAGTCTGAAAGGCAATAGCAGATACAATAGGGATATCTATAGAAGGAATCTGAGATGTAGACGGCTTTAGTGTAGGTGCAGTTGTAGTGGGACCTCTCTCAATGTCAACTATCACAGGCTCCTGTGGTCCCTCATCAGTAATAATAGCTGGAGTAGCAGTGGTGGCAGCCGTTGAACCCTCAGTCTGTGGCTCTGGTATGAATGTGTTGGGTATGGGAGGCTGTGCCTACTGAAGTGCCACGGGGTTCTCATCAACCCTTATCAGGCTGGGATCAATATTGTGGAGGGTCAGGACCATGGGATCTATCCGAAGCGATACCTCCACCTTCGCCTCCATGCAAAGTCAATAGATCAGAACTGGCAATGGTTTGAACGTGTTCCTACTGAGCGTCGACTCATGTATTTGCTCTGCTATGAGTTGTGCTCAATCAATATCATAGTCAACTAAGATGTTGGCTGCCAGAATAGCTCGCTCCAACGTGAGAACATTATCTATGAAAGTGGGTCAGATATGAGACCTTACATTAGTCCATCAAAACTTTGCGGGAAAGGAGAAGGAGGACTTCACTATCAGCTCTGAATGTGTCATGACCCATGTAGGCTTTGTGCTACGCTCAGCAATCTAACTAGCATCTCAAACGCTCAGTCCTCTAGTCCACACTCTTGGCCATAATAGCTTGTCTAATCTGCTTAATCCGTTGATCAAACTCAGCTATAGATCGTGGTGCTAGGTATGTGGGAGCAAAATATATGCGGTAGATCGTCTCTTCAAATATGTTGACCTACCGGCCTCTCACCAATATCTCCCGCAATCTGGGATGATCGAGAGGTTTCTTCCCTTAGGAAGATCGTGAAGAATGGTCCTTGAATAAGTTGCATAAATTCTCGCACCATGAGTGGGGAGTACTTGCCTAGCTTATCAGCCAACCACCTGATACCATGTCATCTCATGGTATCCTCTAATCCGAGGAGATGGCTCAGTCTTGTGTCAATCAGCCGGGGTTCCTCATAGACCGTATTGGTTTCCCCTGCCCCTTTAGCTCTAACCCCTCATCGTATATCCTTTTCATCGCCTTACACCCAATCAATGAGCCTCAGGATCAGTAGCAGAAACAGAAAGGGCAATTAAGGACTCGACATCTCCTCTCTCCTAGGTTGCCTCCTCTACATCAGACTCCTTGGGTGAGGGAGTCATCTGTGGCATGCTCCTGTCAAACCCATCACCATGTCCTTTCTCGTCAAACTAGGAGGTACCAACTTCCTGCAACTAGTTCTGAGTAGCTCGTGCAGTTGCAGCCTAGTATGAGGCACCTGAACCTCTAGGTCAATACGGATATTGTGGACCTCATTAGATCCATTGAAAGGTTTATCACCTGAATTCTCATCAATAAGTCTCGTAATAATAGCCTTTTTTTGTTGTACGTATACTTTTGGGGGCCATGGTATCTGAAAATAATCACAACAAAGCATCATCAGCCCCAAAACACCTAATTAAAGAAAAGCAAAATACAAGAAAAATAAAAGAAAAATGTAGAGGATTCAGTTGCAGATGGCAAATACGAGCCCCTATTATGACTCATAGTTGGGACTACGAGTCATACTATGGCCTCGTTCTTAATGGTGCATAATAATTTAGAACACTGAAAAACTAGGTACGAGATGCAGTTAGGACTCATAGCCTTGACTAAGGGTCGTAGACAAGTCTCGTACAAGGTTTTAGAATACCAAATTATCACAGGCTCAAGTCTACGAGACCCAACTATGGTTCGTAAAGGGAGCTATGACCCGTAGATGGGTATCATATGGTGACTCTTCAGGAATCTTAAGTCACTGTTGCTCCCTACGAGAGGCAACTATGACCCATAGAGTTCTTTACGAGTCATAGGAGGCTCCCGTAGTATGAAACAATAGGTACCTCAGATGCCATATCACACCATACAGACCTTACAAACAATATCAAACTAATCCTAACATCATCGAAGCAGAGCGTTTCATTCACTAATCAAGTATAATTTAACTCATAATCTAAACATGAATTCCAAAAACATAATCAACCCTATTGCCTCTGAATATATCACGAATGCTTGATCAGTCCACTTCTCCCATTTCATTCAAATTTGCACATGTATCACTACTCCCAAAAAACACACAAGGATCAATCTAATCATTCAAGATTGGTTTGGGGGTTAGTTCACGACACACCACAAGGCAAAATCAACTAAGGATTCCAACTATACCAACAAAATCTTTACATTATTATGCTCTACTGGAATCACCTATAGATATGCATTAATAACCTAATGGCACTCAAAGAATCAAACAACCAACATGATCGTGTAGCTTCCATTTACAATCAATACAATAAAATTATTCAATTAAAGATGAGCACCATTAATACTACTCTAAGCGATTTCACGCTATGATTTCAACCCTAAATAGCATGTTTCAAGAACTCTCAATCTTCATACTCAATCAAACGCAAGCAAAACCAAGTTCAGAGTTAAATTCAACCAATACCTTATGATTGAATACAATGAAGAAACACAATGAGGAGACTGAGTGTCATAACCCTAATGGTTGGAAGTCACTTGCTGGATTTGGGGAAGATGACCAAAAAAATTGATCAGAATAGGGGGAAAGAAAGGATTTGGAGTAAATTCGGTGGATTAGAGTTAAAATGGGGTCAAAATGATTTTGACCTCTATTTAACCTTTACAAGGTTAATTTAAAAATTTACCTGAGTCAGTCTACGAAACTTTGACTACGGGTCGTAGCTCTAACTACCGCCCGTAGGGCTTGGTCTCATAGGTCACTCAACACTTAAAAATATTTTGAATCATACCTGGGCACTAAAAACCGCATTTATGATTCGTAGCTTGAACTACAAGTCATAAAGTTGACTCATAGTGTGAGTGCCAACTTCAAGTGATCATTGTCGGCCTCTACGAGGCAGGACTATAAGTCTTAGTATATATTGCGGCTCGTAAGCCTGGTCTTACAAACTGCTTCAACTGGCATTTTTCCACTTTGTTCAAAACCTGCAACTTTATCTCAACACAAACCATTATACCAAGATACAACCAATCCAATTGTCTAAAAACAAAAATCAACACATCATCAAAATACTACCTAAACAATCACAAATTACCAATAAAGTCAAAATAAAATAAAAGCATTAAAACCTCTTGGGTTGCATCCCAAGTAGCGCCTGATTTAATATCGTGACACGACTTTTAGTCATCTTGAGTGATCAGTTCCTCAAGATTTGATGAACCATCCCAACAAGGCATTTTTCTTCCCAACATGCTCCACTGAATCTGCTCAAATTGCTCTGACAACCGCCTAAATTGGTTATTCAATTGCTCAATTGCTCCTGCATACTGACCAACTTTTTAATTTATATTGATGATATCAAATTTGATCTCTCTTAACAGTTCCTCTTGTGCATCTGCCCTCCTTACTAACCGGGAAAGCATTTCCTCAACTTTACATCTCCCATTTCCTTGGAAGTATTGATGCGGAAACTTAAACCAGTTTCCCTCATCATTCACTTGTTCAAAGTTATCATCAGAGACTTTTATGCGACTAGTTGCTTGCTCCTGTATAGGTCTATATATGCTATGAACCGCCTCTAACTTGTCCATTCATTCAACAACATCAGCAAATGGTGACCGTAGGAATGCTAGGTAGCTTCCTCCCATTAGAGCATCTACATGATCTTGATGTCTCAGCGATTGATAGAAGATTTCCACTAGTGTTGCATCTGAAATGCCATGATCTGGGCATCTCTTAAGCATCCTTTGAATTGCCCCGATGTCGAAGTGAGGGAATCACTTGGGAATTGACAAAAACTAATGTTTGATCCCTTAGTTTAAACCTATTTGGTATAACATGGAACCTTTCTAGGAAAGCTCTTTGGACCTCCACCTAGTTGGTGAACACATCTTGTGAGAGTTGGGCCTACCAAGTTGCAGCATTTTCTATGAGAGTTATTGGGAAGACTTGAAGTTGCACAGATCCATAGACGGATATTGTGTTCCCATCACCTCCTTACATATGTCAAAATTTTGTAGATGAGCATGTGGATCTTCCGATGGATGACCCGCAGATAGAACACATCTCTGTAAGATTAGAGTAGGTCACTAGTGATAAAGAACTTTTCTTCAGCCATTTGTTTGGTAGCCTGTTGACTCTTTGTATCAACTGAAGTAAGGGGGACGCACCACTATTTGCCTATACAATAAAAAACTAACCAAAAACCAAACGAAAATGTAAATCAAGAGAATTAAGAAATCAACACTTGAATTAACTACTAGTGAAATCAAATCAAAACCTCGTTGTATTCCCCAGCAACGACGCCATTAATTTTGATGTCGCTCAAAAAGTACCTCTCACTTTCAGGATAAAATAATGTCAATAGTAAAAAATCTAATCAAGGTTAGGTTCAAATCCCAGGGGAATACAAGGATGAAATGACCCCAAAAAGTGCCCGAAAATGTGCCTCGAAAGTGCCCAAAATTATAATTTTCATATATCTTAAAATTCGTGCGCGATATAAAAAATCAGACTTTATATTCTTGTTCAGGGGGTCATTGAGAGGAAAATGAGTCTAACCCTGATTTAAGAGCAAAGAATTAATAATTTTGATTTTTCAAAAAATGATTTCCAGTGAGCTTATCGCGCCCCTGGCGCGTCGCGCACTATTGTTATTTTTTGGTCCAGTTTTGACCTAGGTTCCCAAAAGTGAAAATATCTATACTTAGCCATTTTTCACCGTCATATCATTCTAAACATTCCCGAATACTCATTCAAATACTTAGCCAAATATTTTACTCCTAAACTCAAGTCTCAAAACCCTCTCCGGATATAAGGATTTCCTCTCAAGCTTCAAATCTCCATCTCCAATCTTCATCAAGTTCATCTCCAGAGCTAAGTTATATGGATTTATTTCATGGGTTTCTTTCATCCATAATACCCAAGCTCCCTTTTACTCAAAATTGCATGATTTAAAGTTGATTTATTCATGGGTCTTACATATTACGAAAATTACTGCACACTATGTTGGGGTTCATGAAATTGTGACTGTTTTACCATATTTTGAGCTATGAATCTATGATCCATTGTAAGATTTGATGAAGGGTTTTGATGTATTTCTTGAGGTTGTTACCAAGTATCTTTTGAAGGTTTTACATTGAATTTACTAGCATGATTTTACTTTTGAATTGCATGATTTTACACTAGCACTACACACCCTCTACATGTTTGATAAAATGTCCGGTTATGAATTCTTGAGGAATTGAAGGTCCAATACATGTCTTGTGAATGGAATGATTATATAGTGATTTTATGATAATGAAATGATGATAAAATGATGATGGAATAATGATGAAATTGATGTATGTATATGATGATGAAAGGAATGTGTGAATATGATGATTGTATCATGATGAGAGGAATGTATGGCTAAAATGACTATATGGTGGTGGGAGAAATATATATATCTAAATGTGATATTGCCTTTATAGTGTTTGGGATGACTAAGCCTAGCTCGGGGGATTGTAGGCTTGGGTAACCTATTGAGCGGTTGGTACCTGGATTGCCTAGCTCGGGGGGTGGTAGGTCCAGGTAACCTTGTTGGGGGTTGGTACCTATCAACTTTGTTGAGGGGTTTGTACTCTATCAACCCTTTGGGGGGGTTTGTACTCCATCAACCATGTTGGGGTTTGTACCCATCAACCCGTTGGGGGGTTTGTACTCATCAACCTCATGAAGGGGTTTGTACCTCATGCGCCTCTCAAAGGAGGTGGTAGGCCTTGGATTGCACTAAAAATGGTCACTCCCTACACATATGTTATGTTCGATGAAAGTATTATTTACTTCTAGTATCTTCCATTCATGTCATATTGTCATATGCTCATCCATTGACTAACTAAGCATTTCAGTTATGATACCTATTTATTATTGCATTGCATCCTACATACTTAGTACATTCAAACATATTAACGCATGCTCTATGCCTACATGATGTCACCATGTAGGAACTGGTGTACCATTTTATCCTCCTCCTCCTCCACGTGGCTGGTACGACTTCCATCAAGCTTGTTGGTGAGTCCTCCATTCCGGGGGCATTACTTTTGATCTCTTCCCATGTATTAAGACTTCATCTCTTTGACTTATATATTGACTATGAGGGTGAGCCCAGTTGCTTTGTCTTGGCCCCTACTCTTATCTATGTAGTAGAGATGTTGTTGGACATGTTATGTATCTATTCTATGAGCTTTGACTCTATTGACTTTTGTTGTTTATTATATGAAAGTGCTCCCTTAGCCCCAGTTGTCCCAATTTACTACTCTTGTTGTATTCTATTGCTTTCGCGATCAAAGGTGCGTAATGATATGCTAAGAGGCTTGTTTGGGGTTCCTTCGGGCTACCCATTCGCCGATCACGCCTAAGCCCTAGGCTTGGGTCGCGACAATGGCTTTGCCACTTTGATTCACCAACAATCAATTCAAATATCAAACAACTCAATTCTCAAGGAAAGGGGTTTTACAGTAATCGATGGAAAATTAAACTAAACTACTAAAATGGAGAGACAATCAAATTGGAGAGCAACTTGGGAAATTGCGTTCCCCATGATTTACTAACTTAAACACTCTGGATACCACAACTTAAATTGGGGCATTGCATGCGGGACGGTAAGTTAAGTTCTTCTAATCCTTGGGAAAAAGTGAAGATCAAATTTCGCTATGGCGCTTGGTCGGCTACCATAGCATGCCAAACTAATCGTTACCCATTGTCCCAGTCAGCCTCTCCTTGGTTAGGTTGAGTTGATTAGACGAGAACACATTAATCAAATTCTATCACCCATTTTCTTTTCCTATTCATCACTACCTTGATCGGGATCATGACACTAGGTGAGGTTCAATGTTGGTCACCATCAAACAACAAGAAAAATGAAGGAAAATAGATAATGCATGCAAAGACCCAACTCAGCGATTACAAATAATCCAGGTTTTCTAAGTTAGCTACTCATGTTTCCCACAACCCCAAGTTGTGGGGTTTAGCCACTTATGGCTTGGCAAACAAATCAACAATGAATAAAGAAGACATGAAAGATTTTTTATCCAAGATAAATGGAGAACAATGAAACTCACTTTGCAATCAGAATCACAAGCTTGAATAATGAAGTTAAATCACAAATGAATCTAATCTCCAAATTTGAGTCTCGAAAGTTAAACCCTAAAATTCTACTCTAAAACCTCTCTAAAAATGTGTATATATGGTGAATAATGAATGCTATCCTAAAATATAATATTTATAGTATTTACAAAAAGGTCCTTAAAATAATTAAGAAATCTAGTCGGCGTCTGCTACGGCTCGCAGTTACGACTCGTAGGGTACCCTACGAGTCGTAGTCGGGCTTTCGTTGTCAGAACTTGATATTTTCGACTTGACTACTTCGATATACCTCTACTAGTTGTAGTCTGGTCTACGAATCGTAGTGACTTCTCATAGTCTACTCTTTTATTTCTTGGTCCAATTTTGATCAACACTGTTGATTGTTATGAGGCCTCCCTTTAAGAGTCGTAGAGGGGACTACAAGTCGTACCTTGAGATCGTATGGCTAAACTTCAAATATTTAGATTTTGTTTTTGAATACTGTTAACTGATACGAAACAGCCTCTACAACTCGTAGCTTGGGCCATGACTCGTAGTGGAGTTCGTAAATCTTGAAAATCAACAAAATCTATAACTTTTCCCTAAATCTAGCAACCTATATTTTCTGCAAAAACAAACACAAAAACACATAAAAATCATAAAAAATTGTATTAAGAACACACAAAATCCCATGTTTTAGGCATCAAATGTGTTGTATTTTGACAGCAAATCATGTTTACCCCAAAATGTTTTCTCACATGGTCAATTGTACTTTGAACTATCGAGAGGGATATCGATGTCCACAACCAAAGTTTTGGTTCTAACAGAGCAACCAAAACATCAAAGTGACACATACACAAAGAACATTGTCTATAAAGAAGTTTTATGTATGTGATACACATATAACACGTTTCTCTATGATAATATAAAAAATAATCTCCTTATACATTGTACAACACTAACAAAATAAAATGTTTTAAATTTAAAGGTTAGGATGACATTCACTCACCTATGCCGGGATAATCAACTAATCAACCACCTCAACATCGTTCTTCAGATTGACACATTGATTTGTGCAGTTACAATTTATGTTACACTATTCACACATATTTACATTTAATATTCATCATTCTAACATACCAATAATATATAATGAGAAGAGTAT
>JAOTQR010080869.1:25120-40441 GCA_025774065.1 Solanum ossicruentum | reverse complement strand
ACTTTCTTAAAGGCATGTTGAACGTAGGAATCCCTTATAATATGTATAGAAAGTGCATAGATACAGGTTGGTTCTCCTGGGCCTTATCGGCAATGGGTGTCAGTCCGCTTTAATGGTATTTTGGGCGTGGCAATGTGGTGTCATTGGATGGTATTAAGGTAGATCCTAAGAAGATCATGTGATTAGAAATTAGCCTAGACCATTGACCCCATAGGATATTAGGAGTTTCTTGGGCCTAGCAGGTTACTATCGAAGGTTTGTTAATGGGTTCTCCTCCATTGCTTCCCCTATGATAAAATTGACTCAAAAGAAGGTTACGTTTGAGTGGATAGATAAATGTGAGAGGAGCTTCCAGACATTAAAAAATAAGCTTGTGTCCACTCCTATATTGTCACCACCAGATGGGCTTGAGGGAATTTTTGGTATTGTGATGCTTCTAGAGTTGGTTTGGGTTGTGTGCTAATGAAAAATGGTAAGGTGATAGTCTATGCATCTAGGCAACTCAAAGTGCATGAAAACAATTACCCTACTCATGATCTTGAATTGGCCATCGTGATGCTTGCATTAAAGATTTGACATCATTATTTGTATGGGGTGCATGTTGATGTGTTCGCCGATCATAAGAACCTCCAATATGTATTCACTCAAAAAGATCTCAATTTAAGGCAAAGAAGGTGGCTAGAACTTCTTAAGGATAATGATATGAGTGTGCATTATCATCCCGATAAGGCGAATGTGGTGGTGGATTCTTTGAGTAGAGTGTCTATGGGTAACCTAGCTCATGTTGATAGCGGTGATAAGGAGATGGTTAGGGAGATGCATCGAGTGGCTAGATTGGGAGTTAGGTTCAAAGAGGTTGGTAATGGGGGTATTGTTGTTGTTGATAGTTCTAGGTCTTACTTGGTTGATGAGGTGATAGAAAAAAAATCTTGATTCCTCCTTGCTTGAAATGAAGACCTTCATGAAAGATGGCAAAGTGGAGGTTTTCTCCCCAGGGAGAGATGGTGCACTGAGGTACCAAGGTAGGTTGTGTGTGCCTTGTGTTTATGGTTTGAGGGAGAAAATCTTTGATGAGGCCCATAACTCTTCTTATTCTATCCACACCGATTCCACTAGTATGTATGGAGACTTGAGGGATGTGTATTGGTAGGGAGGCTTGAAGAGGAATATTGCCAAATTTGTTTCAGGTTGCCATAGTTGTCAATAAGCCAAAGCCGAAGATCAAAGGCCAGGTGGCCTAACCCAAGACATAGAGGTTCCTACTTGGAAGTGGGAGGTGATTAATATGGATTTTGTAGTTGGGTTGCCCAAGACTAGAAAAGGTTTTGATTCCATTGGAGTTGTGGTTGATAGGATGACAAACTTGGCTCACTTTCTACCGGTTAAGACCACATACATGGCTGAAGATTATGCAAGGTTATACATTCACAACTTGGTGAGGTTGCATGGATTCCCTTGTCCATCATATCAGATCGTGGTGCTTAATTTACTTCACAGTTTTGGAGGTCCTTCCAAAGGGGTCTTGGTGCTAGAGTTAAGCTTTCTACAACCTTTCACCCTCAAACGAATGGCCAAACTGAAAGAACTATTAAAACAGTTGAGGATATGCTTAGGGCTTGTGTATTGGAACTCAAGGGTAGTTGGAATGATCATCTTCCGTTGATTGAGTTTGCCTACAATAATAGCTATCATTCTAGTATTGGTATGGCTCCTTTTGAGGCTCTCTGTGGAAACATTATAAATCACCGGTTGGTTGGTTTGAGGTTGTGACGTAGCTTTGTTGGGACTAGATCTAGTTATGGATTCTCTTGAGAAGGTTAGAATTAACAGAGAAAGATTGAAGACGACCCAAAGTCGCGAAAAGTCTTATGCTGATGTAAGGAGAAGAGATCTCGAATTCCAAGTTAGTGATTGGGTTTATTTGAAGGTGACATCCATGAAGGGTGTGGTTCATTTTGGTAAGAAGGGCAAGTTGATCCCAAGATATGTTTGTCCTTATGAGGTAATGAGGAGGTTTGGCAAGGTAGCTTATGAGTTGAGGTTGCTTAGTGAAATGAAATTGTTTCAGCTGGTGTTCCATGTGTCCACGTTGAGTAAATATATGGGTGATCCCAATACCATTATGCCTCTTGATGTCGTAGGTGTTGTTGAAGATAATTTGACAAATGAAGAGGTTTTGCTTCATATATTAAATAGACAAGTGAATAGCTTGAGAAACAAAGAGGTAGATTCCGTCAAGGTCCTAAGGATGAATCAACAAGTTGAGAGTGCAACTTGGGAGGCCAAAGCGGACATGCTAAAGCGATATCCTTACTTTTCCACTCCACTCAATCCTAAGGTATTGATCTAAGCCCTTTATGTGATCTCAGATCTTAAGTTCAGCCCTATGTCATTGTATATGTTCATGTTTAAATTGACAAGTTCATGAAGATTTTACACTTATGATGAAATTTTTGAAATGATTTTTAAGTGCATTGTTGCATCTGTGTGTGGGCTGAAAGTGCCATGTTTGTGGCTCTCATGTAGGTTTCTTTTACATTCAGGGACGAATATTTCCAAGGGGGAGATATTGAAATGACCCCAAAAAGTGCCCGAAAATGTGCCTCGAAAGTACCCGAATTTGTATCATATATCTCAAAATCTGTGCATAATATCAAAAGTTCGACTTCATATTTTTATTACACGTGGTCAAAATTAGGCGGAAAAGGGTCTAACCCCAATTTTAGAGCAAACAAATAGCAATTTAAAATTTCCAAAATTTCAATTTCAAGAATCGATTTGCGACAGTGTCGCGACGCGCAGCTTTCGCAAACCAGTGTAAATCTGTCCTTTTGGATAGTCCACGTCGCAGACTAGACGCGGACCTGTGTAAATTGTACCCATTTATTTTTCTTGTAGTCCAAGGCTTTAAGTCTTGGGCCTAGGTGTCCCCAAACGTCAAAATACTTATACTTAGCCATTTTTAACCCTCATATCATTCTAAACATTTCTCAATACTCTTCAAAAAACTTGGCCAATATTTCATCTCCTAAATTCAAGTCTCAAACCCTCATCAGGATCTCAAGACTCTCCTTCAACCTTCAAGTCTCTATCTCTAGTCTTCAACAAGTTCATCTCCAAAGCTAAGGTATGTCGGTTTCTTTCATGGGTCCCTTTCACCCATGATTCCCAAGCTTCCTTTTCCTTAAAATTGCATGATTTAAATTTGATTTACTCATTGATCTTATCTATTATGAAAATCACTGCACACTATGTTTGGGCTTATGAAATTGTGATTGTTTTACCATGTTTTGAGCTATGAATCTAAGATCTACTGAAAGGTTTGATGAAGGGTTTTGATGTTTATTGCTTGAGGGTGTTACCGAGTATCTATTGAAGCTTTTACATTGAAGTTACTAGCATGATTACACTCTTGAATTGCATAGTTTTACACTAGTACTACACACCCTCTAAGTGTTTGATAAAATGTTCGGATATGATTTCTTGAGGGATTGAAGATCCAATGTATGTCTTATGAGATGAATGACTAAATAATGACTATTGATGAAATAATGATGAGATGAATGTATATGCATATGAACGTATATGATATTTTCCTATATAGTGTTGGAATGTGACCAACCTATCGGGGGTTAGTTCTCCAGCACCACGGGTGGTATGGTGAGACGATCCACCAACCTAATAGTGGGTTAGTACTCTGGCACCATGAGTAGTAGCATGAGAAGATTCACCAACCTACCGAGGGTTTAGTACTCTGGCACCACGGGTGGTAGAGTTAGACGATCCACCAACCTACCTGGGGGTTAGTACTCCAGCACCATGGGTGGTACGGTGAGAAGATCCAACAACCTATTGACGGGGTTAGTACTGTAATCACCAAGGGTGGTAAGGTATGACGATCCACCAATAGATCTTGGTTACTACTTACGCATATGTTATGTTCATTGTAAACATGTTTTAAGCATTGATCGTACATGCCATATTACTATATGTTACTAACTGCCTATACTTATGCATTTTGGTCATGTCACTTACCTCTTGTTACATTGCATTCTACATATTTAGTACATTCAAATGTACTAAAGCGTACTCTATGCCTACATGATGTCACCACCATGTAGGAACCGGTCCACCGCTAGATCATCCTCCTCCTCCACATGGCTAGTACGACTTCTATCAAACTTGTTGGTGAGTCCTCCAATGACATTACATATGATTTCTTGTTATGTATTAAGACTTTCTCTCTTTTGATTATGTATTTACTATGACGGTGAGCCCGGTTGTTTTGTCTTGGCCCCGCTCTTATCTTTATATAGTAGAGGCGTTGTTGGACATGTTATGTATTTATGCCACAAGCCATGTCTCTATTGACTCTTATTGTTCATTATATAGAAGTTTCCCCTTAGCCCCTTTACCCTTGCTTCTAATGTCTTGTTGGTACTCTATTGCTTTCGCAACAAAGATGTATAATGATATGTTAAGAGGCTTACTTGGGGTCCCTTCGGGTTCCCATGCGCCGTGTCATGACTAAGCCCTAGGTTTGGGTCGTGACAACGATGAGGTTCGGAAAGAAAGCAAAGTTGAGTCCCAGGTTCATTGGCCCTTATCAGATCATAAAGAGAGTGAGCAATGTAGCTTATGAGTTAGAATTATCCCCAGAGTTAGAGGCCATCCACATTTCTATGCTTAAGAAGTATTTGGGAGATCCACAGTTAGTAATGCCTATCAAGAGTGTTGGAGTGACAGTTTTAGTTATGAGGAGATCCCTGTCTAAATCCTTGATCATCAGGTTTGAAAATTGAGAAACAAAGAGATTGCATCTATCAAAGTATTGTGGAGGAATTAATTTGTAGAAGAAGCTACTTGGGTGGCGGAGGAGGACATGAAGGCCAAATACCCTCACTTATTCCAGCCTACCGATGATGAGAGAGTCGATGGTAAGTATTTTCCCTCTAAAATCTTGAACTTCCTATTCCTTGAGTCTTCATTTTTTTCTTTGTATGATAGAGCTCTACAGTTTGAGTGAGGATTGATGTGATGCATTGATTGTTTAATTGTTTACTTGTTAAATTTCTTGCTTTATTGATTGCACAAGTGAGTTGAGAGCATGTTGCTTGTTAGAGTCCATAGGTAAATTATTGTCTTACCCTAAATCTCTAGTTGCTCATCATTCGATGATGAATGATCCCAAAATAGGATATATTGTGACACCCCATAACTCTACCCTCATACCTATGTTTCAAGCCTCATTCCTATATGTGGAAATTGTATTAGAGTCATAAGAGACCTCTAGTACTTAGACGAGTCCAAGACTTTTCTATAAATTGAGTTTTGAGTGTTGGATTATGCAAGGGTAAACTTTAAATAATATCTCTTAGCACACAAAGAACTGGATGTCCCAATACATACCAATTGAAAGCCCTTTGAATTAGCTTTCCAGCACAATTTGTTTCACCTTATTCAGAGTTAGGAGTCAAAAGTTATGATGACCATTTTACTTCAGACTGGTAATGCAACATTGCAGTATGAAATCTCTACTACGGGGTGGTAGTGTGGGCTACGAGCCATAGTGTGGCTCGTAGAAACTTCCAGAAACTCTGAAATTGAGCCAAAGGGTTATGAGATTCCTACGAAAATCTTTTTGAAGTACAAAAATTCAGTAATTCATTTATTTTCAAACCGACCCAGGGGTCCTACAGGTCGTAGTAGTGTTCACGGATTATAATGCGGCCTGCTGCTAGGATTTTGATAGCTTTTTAAGAAGGGTTATTTTGGTCCTTTTTCACCCTTTCTAAGCCTATGGACGATGTTTTTACAGTTAAATCAGCCCTAAAACATCTCAGATAGCCTATTTTATGTTGAAATATTCTCTCTAAAGCATAGAAGTAAAATTCAAGAGAGGAAGAGGGGCTAGGGTTTGAAGGAGAACTTGAAAAATCTTCAAATTTCTTCCAGCATATTTCAAGATTCTAAACTCCCAGGTGGGTAAGGTTGACAAAAGTGTGGATTCATTTCTTCACATGCCCTTTCCCATTATCTTGAGTCAAGATTTGAGGATAGTTGAGATTTTGGAGAAATTCCCTCTATTTTAAAACTATATCCATGTATTCATCATGACGTCTTATTTTACATTACATTTCATTAGACAATTCCTATGTTTTCATGAGCATGAACGTGAGATGTATGTATTTTTATTCGTGATAGTATGAACCCTAATTTACATGTTTCCATGGAAGTTGATGCATAAATTGAGCATATTGAGTTGGATAAATTGAGCATATTGAATTGAGTGGATTGATGTACATTGGGTTGAGTAACTTGAATGTACATAAGCTTGAGGAGTATGTTACATTCAGTTACATACATTATGATATATGATGTCTTGATTGTATTGCATGATGAGTCGATTGAATAAGTCTAAATGATCGTTTGAATCTAAGCCGAGTTAGTAATTTATGCTGATTAATTGAATTATTGAGTTATGTTATGAGTTGATGATAACATAATGATGAGATGATGATGATTTGAGTTATGATGATAATGATGTGCCGATGATGAGTTAATTGATGAGTTGGGCATGTTTTAATCTTCGGAGAAGTATCAGCATCGAGCGCGGAGTGAGTATACATCTACTTTAACCTAAAGAACTACGTTGTCGGTGTAGGATAGTCATTAAAGCTAGTCTGACGGCTCTTGTCTCGCAAGTAGATACGTATTATGGACCCAAGAGAGAGGTGATATCCCTTTTCCAGGGAAAGTTAAGGGTGGGCGTGGTAACAATGCTGATTCGTTGTGCATCACCTAACTTAAGGTGGTGGGATGAGGATGTCGGTTATGAGAAACTCCCAAGCAACATTGATTGAGTATGAGATTTTAAAATGAGCATGTTATACTGATATTATTTCAAAAAACATGATTTACTCTAAACTGCATAAAATGATTTGAACATAAGCATTGAGTCGAGATGACTGAGTCGAGCTTTATTTCTTCTTGAGCTATTTTACATATCAGTATATTCCATATACTGACATCCATTTTGGTTCTGCATCATTTTATGATGCACATACAACTGATAGAGGTCTTCAACAAGTGCATCATTGTGGTCCAGATCAGTACATTCCTCGGTCTTCCACATGTGCCACGCCAAGGGTACCCTCCAGGGGCGTGACATGTGGGCTGCAGTCAAGGTAGTTGGATAAATTATTCTGATTTCTTCTTGGGTTACTTTTTTCTTACTATTCTTGGATAAATAATTCAACTTTCTAATTTATAACAAATTAAAATAATTACATTATTTGTTGGAGACTTGGAATCTTGAAACTATTACATTGAACCTGCCTGATAAGATAGGGCTTCCAATAAAAAGAACTTTTATAGGTAGATTGTCATTTATGCCTAGTCTTTGAACTTTCATAACACTAAATTAAGTGAGTCGGCACAATTCAGATTTGTAGTACTCATAAATGTTCCTTTGTTTGTTTCATTTACTCTTATTTGTATAATCATATATTACTGGATGTTGGGACCATCAATCAATGTTTAGATGTATAATCTTTCTCATTGGATGTTAAGTATTTAACATTGTTCGATAATTAAGATTGTTACTCAATCCATATACTGTAAATGTAAACAGATATAAAAGTTTCAAAGTGGAAGCGAAGCTATTAAAAGAATCAGGTTATCTATAATTGTTTTATACCTTTATTTTCTGAAGTAATTAGTTTTATTGCAGGCATCAAGTAGATGCATAATAGTTAAAAAGCAAAGTACGTACAAGTCATCTCTCCTTTACATTGTTAGTTATGAGTCAGGGAGTTAACAAAGTTCATAAATGGATTAGGATCAGAGAATTTGAATGGGATAACTAATTTATCTATTCAAAAATATAGGGCAAATTAGCTTTTTAATGATCGGTAGATAATGGATATTCCAGCAACTCCAACGTTGATAGTTCTATTAACTTTCAGGAACTATAGCCTAAGAGTTAATGACTTTTAAACTACGAACTTTTCATCCCTTTTTTTTCCTTCCAATCGAGTATCTCTCGTGTCTATTGTTAATTGTAACATTATGAAGTGCTGGTAGTATGGCTGACCAGTTCCTCCTTTTTCTGATCCTGTATGTTTCTTCTAAGGATGATGCTTCAATTGGATGGATCGTGATTTTCTACATTTCATTTATAGGCTTGAGATAGCTTTAAAGATCATTATTTTTTTCAACTCTACACTTATGATATATAGAGAATAACAATGTACTTATTTATTGAAGAGTTTTTTGAACACAACATGAATTGTTCTTGTGGCTTCTCAAAGAGTCACAATGTTGAAAATCTCTGCAAGATTAATATTATCTGTTTGTTTTCTTCTATTGCAAGTGGTTTTATATTATTGTGGATGCAAATCTATTTGATTAATCGCATGATAAATAGTAGAGTTATGATATGTATAGTTATTAGGATAGTATTATGGCATGGATGAAAGAGTTATAGAACAAATGGAGAGGACAATTTCTATAAAACTATGTGAAGGTCAAGACAACTCAAGGGGCTCCTGAGAATATGCCTAAAGAGGTAGACAAGAAGCAATAGGAATGGTTGGTAACATTTTTCTTCAAAAGGTTTTCAGGTTTGACATAATTCCTATATATGTAATTTTATTTAATTATATGGGCTTTTATTTGATAATTTATTTTTAACATTTGAGTTTAATGTTGTTACTCAGGTATAGACGAGAAGCAACAGGAATACTATAAATTGATCTAAGTTGAATATGCTTCATTATTGGAAGTAAGCCAATTAGAGAGATCATTTATGAAAATGTGTTATCCTCAAATTTATTTTCTTGTAATATTTATTCGACATTATTTAACATGTTTGCATTTATCTACAGGGGGACAAAAATTTGAAATCACTAAATTTGGGAACTATTTTCCTTGATACTTGCAAGAAGAACAATATACCTGTTGATTCTGAAACAATCGAGAAACATGTACGATTGATTGATTGAAATACTCTTTTTCTACATATAATGAAATCTGACGAAAATCTCTCTATACGCTTTGTAGACTCAAATTTCAAGAATTGGTATAGTCTGAACCATCACTTCCTACCATAGAAGTTGTGGAAAAATATTTTGGACCTCAAAGTCGTACTTATGTATTTGGCTTTGGAGGTGGAATCAAAGCGAAAGATTTGAAAGGTAGGACTTCCTCAAAAGTAGAATTGTTGGCTGAGCTACGTTCAACTAGAATAGAAAATAGATCATTAATGGATCGCATGTCTACCTTTAAAAATGAGATGAATGAACTAAAGCAATTGAAAGAATATTCTTTTAGCACAATACACTAATATCCAACCTCTAGTTCATGATTTGAAAAATGACTATTCAGATCCTTGATGATATTGTGTGAGTAAAAGTTTACCTAAATGCCAATTTATTTTATTGGTTGTGTGTCGTAAAGTTATTAATTCTTGATTGTTTTCATGACTTACATGTGTTGTTGATTGTGATATTCGTTTTACATATGCATTTTTGTCTTAAGTCACCAAGAGCCTTTGAGTAAGGTGTGACTTGAGACTTTACTTTATTAAATGCTAAGTATGAACTATTGCTTGAAATTAGTTTAAGGCATCAAGATATTTTCTATATGCATAAACAACTAATCTTTTCTTGAAATTAGCTATTGATACCTTTGTTATGTTGATATTGTACAAAATCTGTTGATGGCTCATACAAATTATCTAGTCCATATTTTTACACATCTCCGGTCAATTGCCCCACCTCTTTGCTTTCTAAATCTTGATGATGCCATATATGGAGCACATCAGATTCCCTTGGTGGTGAAGTTTTATGGTGGATGCACATTTGTGCCGAATAATTCAATTTGTCTCAAATGGAATCTAAAAAAATCAGCTTTTATTACTTTTGGAATGTAATTTTTAGTTTCATCAGTTTATGATTCAGGATTGAGAGACCACTGCCTATTGATGGACAACACATGCATCATTTTCATTAAGTTCTGATAAGAGTCACATGATAGTTCCACATTTAGTTTCTCCTATAGATTTATTTTGTTAGGACATTCCTATGATCATCCTTTCCCATGAATGCTGAAGTTGTATATTTCTTTGTTTGGGAGTTAACTAAGATCTTGTATTTTGTCGTTTATTATTTGAGCCTGGAAGTTGATTATTTAGACTCGTTAGAGTAGATTGTTTCAGTTGTTCTTTTCTCTATTTGTTATTTCTATATAGAAATAACAGGCAAAGGAAAAGAAGTACCATTACAAACAAACAGTTAAGAACAATAACATACAATTCTGAAGTGGTTGGGACTTGGGAAACTATTTTTCAAAATGAGAGCATTTCCCTGCACAATGAGTTAAAATGCCATGATAACCTGATTAAAACGTATAAAGAGGTTTCCCTAGTTGTTTTAGGGGGTCTGGAAGGGATGGAAATTGTAGTAGCTTTAGCAATTTTCCGGTTTATTCTATCCTACATGAGGAATGACTCTCTGCCTTACCATTTTGGGTTGATGCAGACACTTTGATGTATGTTCGCTATTTCTTTTATATACTTAAAGAGTTAGAGCTCGTATGGATTGGCTTATTTTAATTGCTTTTAACCTAAACTATCTTTAAGCACATTTGGAGTGTTTGAGTATGTTTAAGGCATCAAGATATTTTCTATATCCATGAACAATTAGACTTTTCTGGAAATTAGCTATTGCTGTCTTTCTTATGTTGATATTGTATAAAACCTGTTGATAGATCATACAAATTATCTGGTCCATTTTTTCACACATCTCTGATCAAGTGTCCCACCTCCTTGCTTTCTAAATCTTGATGATGCACATTTGTGCTAGGCAATTTGATCTGTCTCAAATGGAACCTAAACAACCTGCTTTTATTACTTTTGGAATGTAATTTATAGCTTTATCAGTTTAGGATTCAGGACGGATAAACCATTGTTGACTGATGGATAACGAATGTATCATTTTCATTAAGTTCTAATAAGAGTCACACGATAGTTCCACATTTAGTTTCTCCCATAAATTTATCTAGTTAGGACATTCCTAAGATCATCCTTTCCCATGAATGTTGAGGTTCTATATTTCTTATTTTGGTGGTTAAGTAAGATCTTGTATTTTGTGATTTATTGCCTGAGTTTGGAAGTTGATTATTTAGACTCCTTATAATAGATTGTTTCCGCTGTTATTTTTCCTTTTTGTTATTTCTTTGTAGGAATCGTGGATGATGGAATAAGAAGCACCGTTACAAACTAATAATTAAGAACAATAAAATACAATTCTGAAGTGATTGGGACTTGGGAAACTATTGTTTAATATGAGAGCATTCCTTTCAACAATGAATTAAAATGTTGTGATAAACCGACTAATATATGCAAAAAGGTTCTCCTGGTTGTTTTAGGGGTTCTGAGAAGGGAAGAAAATTGTTGTAGCTTTAGCAATTTTCTTGTTAATTCCATCCTACAAGAGGAATGACTCTCTTCCTCACCATTTCTGGGTTGATGAAGACACTATGATAACTACCACTTTGATATAGTTAAAGACTTAGAGCTCGTTTGGAATATTTTAATTGCTTTTAAGCTAAATTGGCTTTAAGCACTTTTGGAGTGTCTGAATATGTTAAGGAATCAAGATATTTTCTATATCCATGAACAACTGAATCTTTTTGGAAATTAACTATTGCTGGCTTTCTTATATTTATATTGTACAAAACCTATTGATGGCTCATACGAATTAGCTGGTCCATGTTTACCTTCTGATCTGGAATTGAGCTTATAATTATATGTCCATTTCATTCTCTTTACTGAAACACCCCTCATGTGCTTTAAAATAACCCATAATCATAATTTTCATATATCTCAAAATCTGTGTGTAATTTTGAAAATCCAACTTTATATTCTTGATCAGGTGACAAAATTGAGTGGAAAATGGGTATAACCTATATTTTAGAAGATCAGTAACGAAAAATAATTTTTGCTAATTTTTGAATTTTCAGTGTCTGTCCGGGCCCAGGCCGCGACGCACGTGGGGCGCGGACTAGTATAAGTGGCCCCTCAATGTTTGGTTCGTGTTGCAGACTGGACGCAGACCCAGTATAAAATATTCTCCAGTTTTCTTATTTCGGCCAAGGGCATTGGGGTAATAGCCCCATGCCCATTTAAACGTGAAATCTTCAATACTTAGTCATTTTTCAACTCTATAAGTCACAAAACCCTCTCTAAAATCTGTCCAAGACTTTATCAAATCTGTCGTTCAAATCTTATTTCAAGCTCAATTTTGGAACTTAAGAACTCATCTCAAGCTTCAAGGTCCCCCCCCCCAGCTCAATTTCAAGAAATCCAAGTTTGAGGTATGTGTGTCTTCATCCATGGGTCCTTTCACCCATGAAGCCCAACCTTCTCTTTTTTAAAAAAAATTACATGATTTCAAGTTGTATTACTTATGAGTATCTTTTATTAGGAAATATGAACATAAATTATGTTGGGATTTTGTTAAGTATTGAGTGAGTATGCATGAATATTTGTTTCAAGCTTATTTCATGAATTGATTTTGTCTATTGAGACTATGCATGATTTGAGCTATGAGACTATTAACCATTATGAGCTTTTGTGATGGATTTCAAGATACCCTTAATGAGGGTTTTACTACAATATTAGTGGGTTGATTTGCATTGAGTTTACTCATCTTGTTTTACTCTAGAATTGCATGTTTTTGAACAAGTATCATGAATTCGGCATGCGTTTGATAAAATTACATGACAAGAATTCTCAAGTTGTTGATGATCTATTACATGTTTTACAAGTCAAAGTGATTTCATGATGATTAAGGGCTTCCGAGCATGTATTGAATTCATGAAAAGTATCTATGATTTCACAAGTATCAAGTTGAGCCCTATTTAAAGATTTTTATCTCTTGTGAGCCATTCATGTCAAAGTAAGAGATCATGTATGATTATTATCTACTCTCATGTTCAAGTTTGGCTCACTAGTAGAGGTCAAGCATGTTGAAGAGCTACTGATGTCATGTTATAATGTCTCTTACAAAATACTCACATTATTATTATAGTATGATTATTCCATATACTCCGGGGGATTAGACTTACCACTAAGAGGCTTAAGATGGGGGCTTGACTCAAGGGGTCCTTATATGAAGTCAAGTCTCTAAACTATGTACCACCATAGGATTGTATATTTACCCTTGCTATACTAGTGGATTCATCTAGCTCATGTTATCATGTTTGGTTTGCCTTGGAAAGTAGACCACACTTCGCTGGGGTATGTCATGCCAAATCACCTGTACCAAGGGGATTTTATGCCTTGGATTTCAAGTTGTAGCTGTTTGATCTATGTTGATTGAAGTCTCTTCCCACATATGTATGATATATTATACAAATTTAATGTTTTATAAGTATGCTTATTACGAGCATTGATCATGCAAGTATTGAGATTATATATTCATGATTATGATTATGCATTTTTAGTATATTGGCTTATTGTCTTTGTTGTATTGCACCCCACATATTTTGTACATTCAAACGTACTAATACATACTATATGCCTACATGATATTACCATGTAGGGCTCGAAGCTCCTTTTGATCAACCTCCTCCACGTGGCTTGCTTGGTACTTCAAAGAAAGCTTTGGTGAGTCATCAATCCGAGGACAATATCAATGTTACTCATGCTATATTGAGACTTCTTTTATGTTGAACACTTGTTATCATGAGGGTGAGCCCAGAAAGTGTCTCGGCCCCCGCTCCATTCTAAAGTAGAGGTGTTGTTGGATGCTAAGCTTGTATTTGAGCTTGACTCTTCTTATATTTTTATGTTTAGCAAGACTTCACTTAGTCCCACTTCCCTTTTATACTTAACTCTTGTTGAGGTTTATTTCATTTCTACAACCAAGGATGTGTACAAGATATGCTACTTAGGCTTGTTTGAGTCATTTGTGGACTTCCCATTCGTCATGTCATGTCAGGCCCTCGAACCAAGCCTAGTGCCTAGAGATGACACGTCGAATGGAAAACCCAAAGGGACCCCAAAAAAGCCTCTTAGCACATCATACACACATCCTTGGTCGCGAAGCAAAGTATCCAACAACAAGAATATAAATAAGGGAAAAAGGAACTAAGGAAAGTCTTGACTTTTCTAAAGCATAGAGAGTCAAATCTCAAAGCATAGATACATCAGTCGTTCCAACAACACCTTTAAACATAGATTGGGCGGGGGCGAAGACACTTTCTGGGCTCATCCTCATAGTATCAAAGATCAACATAAAAAAATAACATAAGCAAGTGTAGGAGAGCTAGTGTCCCAGAACTTGAGGAATCGCCAAAAGCTTATCTTCGAGATGCCAAAACTAGCCACATAGAGGATGATCATGAGGTGCTCCGGTTCCTACATGGTAGCATCATTTAGGCATAGAGGATGCATTAGTACATTTGAATATACTAAGTATGTAGGATGCATTGCAACAAAAGATAGGTAACATAGTCGAAATGCATAATCATAATCAAGGGATAGGTATAATAACAACATGGCATGCATGATCAATGATTGAAGTAAAAGATGCTTGTAAAACATATAATTTGAGAATATATATTACATGTGTAGGAAGAGACCATAATCATAGACCAAGCAATCTAGTACTTGGAATGCAAGGCATATCACCCCCTTGGAAGGTGATTAAGGTATCTACCTCTCAATTGGTAGATGGACATGTCACCCCCCATAATAGTGGTCAAGGTATATGTCACGATCCAAGCCTAGGGCCAAGACGTGACACGACTAATGGGAACCAAGAGAGACCCCCAACAAGCCTCTTAGCATATCATTCACACATCCTTGGTCACTGAAGCAAAGTAATCAACAATTAGAGATATAAGCAAGGGAGTTCGGGACTAAGGGAAAGAGTTAACTAACCATAACGTATAAAAGAGTCAAGGATGAAAGCATAGTACACCAATTATTCCAACAACACCTCTAAACATAGATTGGAGCAGGGGCCAAGACACTTTTTGGACTCACCCTCATAGTCTTAAGTGTTCAACATAAAGAAAAGACATCAAATAGTAAGAGTAGCATAGCTAGTATCCCCGGACTTCAAGACTCACCAAAGCTTGTCTTTCGAAAGGCAATCTAGCCATGTAAAGGATGATCAATAGGTGCTCCGATTCCTACATGGTAACATCATGTAGGCATAGAGTATGGGTTAGTATGTTTGAATGTACTACGTATGTAGGATGCAATGCAATAAGACATAAGCAACATAGACAAGATGCATAATCATAATC
>JAOTQR010080869.1:0-25020 GCA_025774065.1 Solanum ossicruentum | reverse complement strand
ATGTTTGAATGTACTACGTATGTAGGATGCAATGCAATAAGACATAAGCAACATAGACAAGATGCATAATCATAATCAAACGACAATTGTAGTATCAATATGGCAAGCATGATCAATGCTTGAGGTAAAACATGCTTGTAAATCATATAGCTTGCAAATATAGTTACATGCGTAGGAAGAGACCATACCATATAGTCCAAGCATACCATTAGTTGAACTCCAAGGCATACCAGCCCTTTGGAAGGTGATTGAGACTTGGCACCCTCTCAACTAGGTGATTGAGGCTTGGCACTCCCTCAACAAGGTGATCGAGGCATGACACCCCCTAGACAAGGCGATTGAGGCATGACACCCCCTCAACAATGTGATTGTGATATGGCACCCTCTCAACAAGGTGATTGAGGCATATCACTCCCTCGACAAATTGAGACCAACTTGTAACACCGTAGACACTTTTCATAAATTCAATACATATATACATTCCTTTCATCATCATAAAGTCACTCGATTCATAAGTCATGCGATAGACCATCAATTGTTCAAGAATCTTTTATGAGTCATTGTATCAAACACTTGTCGGGTGTATAATTCTAGTTTAAAATCATGCAATTCAAGAGTGAAATCATGTGAGAAAACTCAATGAAAATCAACCCACCAACACTTCGTAGCACCCTCATGCAAGATACATTAGGATCCTTCATCAAATCACACAATAGATCATAGTTTCATATCTCAAAACATGCATAGTTAATCAACAATTCATAAAACCCCAACATAGTTTGTAATCATAATTTATAATAAGTAATACCCATAAGTAATTCATCTTGAAAACATTCAAGTTTCATAAAAAGGAAGGTTGGGCACCATGGGTGAAAAGACCTAATAGTTGAAACCCACATACCTAAAACTTGGGTTTCCTTGGTAAAGTCTTGAAGGAGAATTAAGTAGGAATGAAGTTCTTGAGATCCGTAAATGAGTTTGGCCACTTGAATTTGGGTGAAATATTTGGCTAAGGGTTAGAGAAGGTTTTGGGGAATATCTTGTATCTGGGGTTGAAAAATGATTAAGTATAGGTTTTTTTACTCATAGGATTTTTACTATATGGGGTTGTATATGGGGTTCAATATCATTCATGGATTTTGAGATATATGGAAATTACGATTATGGGCATTTTTAAGGCACATTTCTGGGGCATTTCAATATCCCCCCTCGGGAACATTCATCCCCGAATGTCAAAGAAATGTACTTAAGAGAAGTAATCATAGAGATTTCAGCCCAACATGGATGCAAAAAATGCATTTAAACATCATTCTCAAAACCTCAACGTGAATGTCAAAATCACTATAACTTGTCAACATAAACATGAATGCATGCAAATGACATGAGGGCTAAAACTTAAGACCTGAAATCATAGAAAAGGGCTTTGTTTTCTATCTTAAGCTTGAATAGAATAAAAGAGGTATGAATATCGCTTCTTCATGCCCTCTTCGGCTCCCCCAACTCCTCCAATGAACCCCGACGGATGCTACACCTTTGTTCCTCAACCTTCTCACATGTCCACACAACATCTCCATGGAGACCTCCCCATAGGTCAACTCATCCTCCACAACACATACAACCTCAAAAAATTCTATAGCACTTGGGTCACCAACACATCTCCTCAACATAGATACATGAAGGACTGGATAAACCATATTCATTCCTATAGAAAATTCTAATTCAAAAGCAACTTTACCAATCCTCCTCAACTCTCTATAAGGACCCACAAATCTTAGGCTGAAATCCCTTTTCTTGCCAAACCGGATCACACCCTTTATGGTATGACTTTCAAGTGAACCCAATCAACAACACAAGTACACCTAAACTACCTTAGTACTGAAGGACACCATCTCTTCCTTAGGAGAAAACCTCCACTTCACTATCTTCCACCCAAACATGAATATCTAGCAAAGCGGAATCAAGATCTTTCCTTAACATGACCTCTTCAACCAAGGAAGATTCGGAACCATCAAAACCACTACACTACCATCCTCAACTTCATCCAACCTCATTCCCAACCTAGCCAATCAGTGCATTTCTCTAATGACCTCCTGGTTACCTCCAATTCACACTTATCACGTCTAACAAATAACCCCTCATCCCTCAAGATTTGCAACATCACTCTCAAATGACTCACAAACTCTTCTTCATTCTGGAAGTAAATCAATATACCATCTACAAAACTACCAAACACATAACAATGTAGGGTTTAAAGACTCTAATCATGATATCCATAAACATAGTCAGTGCATTATTCAACCAAATAACTCCACCACGACTCAAAGTACTCACTCCTAATCCAAAAAGACATCTAGTGATATCGCCTTCCCTCACCCTCACTTGGGGAATAAAACTGGATCGAATATCAATCTTAGAAAAATGACTAGTCCCTTGTAGTGGACAAAACAGGTTGTCTATCCTTAGCCATCATGTCACAACCTTACAGGTTCTAAAAACATTAGAAGCATGATATACATGTAACCAAACCACCCTCAAGACCTCCAAACCCACCATGCCAACTTCAACAAAATCACAACAATACTTTATGCAATAAGAGCATGAGACACAACCAATAGACTCCTCTAGCAATAATAGACTCACCAAGTTCACATATCAACTCGTGACACAATGAAGCTTACTAGTAACAAAAGGAATAATGATAGAAATACTGGCTCTCGGACATATCAAAGCACGCACATCAAAAATAAAAAACCTTTAACATATCAATAACAACATTCAGCACCTCATCTCCTACTTGCCTCCCTTGAAAAGCATAGAATCGATTATGTTGTGGAGCACTCACTTGTTGGACTTCTTGGGACCTTTGACCACCATGACCACCTTTAAATCTTTTTCGAGTATATGGATAGTCGACTAGCTTGTGACCCTCTTCACAACAACCATAACAAGCATTGGTATTCCTCAAACATAAACCACCATGGTTACTCCTACACCTTTGACACTTAAAGTTAGTTCTCCCATCATTGCAATCATGCCCTTCTGAGTTAGACAGCCCATCAATAGACAACCTCTTGTTTGGAACATCGAAAGACTCTTGATCTTGGAAGATACCATCAAATCGAGCCCTCTTTAACCACTTACTTCTCCTCTTTCTAAGCTTCTCCCCCTCAAGTTGCTCGACATAAGTCATTAGAGATAAATCCATATCACTCCCTATCATAGCGGTACTAAACTCCTCATTAACTATGTCGGACACCCTTGACACAAACTTGTTCATTCTAGACCTTGGATCGGCAATCAATTGTGGGGCATACTTGGAGAGTTGGTTGAACAGGGCATACTCCCTCACACTCATAGAACCTTGCTTGAGGTTCATAATTTCCACCATTTTGGTCTCCCTTAGTTCTACTGGAAAGAACCGGTTAAGGAATGCGGCTTTGAACTCCTCCTAAGGAATGGTATTGTCATCTCCCTTCTCCATCTTCCATTTAGTGAACCAAACTTGAGCCACCCCCTTGAGTTGGTAGGTTGCCAACTCCGCCTTTTCCTTTGAATTCAACCCCATGATAGACAACACCTTGCACACCTCATTTATAAACACTTTGGGGATCCTCCTTGTCATGACCTGAGCCTAGGGCCTCGACATGACACGACGAATGGGGATCTAAAGGAACCCCAAACAAGCCTCTTAGCATATCATTTACACATCCTTGGTTGTGGAAATAATTAAACAACAATAAGAGAATAAAAATAAGGATAAAGGGACTAAGGGAAGTCTTTCATGCATAAATTATGAAAGGAGTCAAAAGTCAAAGCATAAATACATAACTTGTCAACCAACATCTCTAGCATAGGATAGGCGGGGGCCAAGATAACCTTCCAGGCTAACCCTCAAAATCATAAGCATCTAAACAAAGAAAAGAGTTTTTACATAACATATGATCAATAGCTATTGTCCTTAGAGTTGAGGACTCACCAAGCATGCTTCAAGAGATAGTACTAGCCGCGTGGAGGAGGAGGATGATAGGTAGAGCTCCAGTTCCTACATGGTAATATCATGTAGGCATAGAGTATGTGTTAGTACAATGAAATATATTAATTATGTATGATGCAATGCCACAAGAGATAAGCAACATAGTCAAAATACATAATAGGCAATGGATGAGTATATAACAATATGGCAGGCATGAATGATGCTTGAAGTAAACATGCTTATATAGAACATATTACATGTGTATTAAGAGACCATCATTATAGAATCCAAGGCCTACCACCATATTGGAGAGGTGATTGTGGTATCAACCTCTCAATTGGTTGATGGTAGTCACACCCTGCCATCCATGGTGATTGAGGTATAAACCTTTAAATTTGTTGATGGTAGTCACACCCTTCCATCCATGGTGATTGAGGTATCAACCCCTTAAGTGATTGATGGTAGTCACACCTTGCCATCCATGATGATTAAGGCATAACACCCCCTCAACAAGGTGTGGTCAACTTACAACATTATAGGAACTTTTCATGAAATCAACACATATATACATTACTTTCATCATCATAAAGGCACTTGACTCAAAGGCCATGCAATAGATCATCAATAGCTCAAGAACCCTAAATCAGACATTTTATCGATGCGGTGTGTATCATCAATAGCTCAAGAATGCTTAGACTTTAATTAATGCGGTGTGTTGGATTCCGAGGATCATTAACAACCTTTAGCTTTGATACCAAGTTTGTCACGACCCAAGCCTAGGTCCTAGACGTGACACGGCGAATGGGAACCCAGAGGGACCCAAAACAAGTCTTTTAGTATATCATTCACACATCCTTGGTCACAGATTCAAAGTGATCAACTATGGGAGCTATAAACAAGGAAGTTTAGGACTAAGGGAAAGAGTTAAATAACCATAACGTATAAAAGAGTCAAGGCTCAAAGCATAAGTACGTCAATTTTTCAAACAACACCTCTAAACATATATTAGAGTGGGGGCCAAGATACTTTTCAAGCTCACCCTCATAGTCTTTAAGTGTTCAACATAATGAAAAGACACCAAACAGTAAGAGTAGCATAGCTAGTTTCCCCGGACTTGAGGACTCACCAAAGCTTGTCTTTCAGAAGACAATCTAGCCATGTGGAGGATGCTCAATAGGTGCTCCAGTTAATCCATCCGTTTAACGTACTAAATATGTAGGATGCAATGCAACAAGAGATAGGCAACATAGACAAGATGCATAAACATAAGCAAAGGACAATTGTAGTATCAATATGGTATGCATGATCAATGCTTGAAGTAAAACCCCAACATAGTTTGTAATTATAAATCATAATAAGTAATACCCATAAGTAATACATCTTGAAACGATGCAAGTTTCATAAAAAAGAAGGTTGGGCACCATGGGTGAGAGGACGCAATGATTTGAACCCACATACCTCAAACTTGGGATTCCTTTGTGAAGTATTGAAAGAGACTTTAAGCTTGAATAAAGTTCTTGAGATCCGGAAATGAGTTTGGGATACTTGAATTGTGGTGAAATATTTGACTAAGGGTTAGAGAGGATTTTGGGAAATATCTTGAGTGATATGGGGTTGAAAAATGACTAAGTATAGCTTCTTTTATTCATAGGAGGGAATGGGCCCGACAACCCCAAATCCTTAGGCCGAAATAAGAAAAACTGGGAATAAAATGCACTAATCCATGCCCCTAGCGCATCGCGGCCAGGGCGTGGATCCTCACTATTTTTCGTAAACTTTGGACAATGAAATTTCGCTACGGTTGCTCTAAAAAGGGGGTTATACCCATTTCCCACTGAATTTTATCCCTTGATAATGAATATGAAGTCGGATTTTGTATATCACGCATGGATTTTAAGATATACAGAAATTACAATTATGGGCATTTTCGAGGAACATTTCTGGGGTGTTTCAATGTATACCCCTCAACATGGTAGATGCGCATAGCACCCCCCATCAAACTGGTCAAGGTATATACCCCTTAACATGGTAGATGGGCAAGCACCCCCCATCAAAGTGGTTGAGGCATATCACCGTCTCAACAAAGTGTGGTCAACTCTTGCAACACTATAGATACTATTTATGAATTACATACATACATACAATCCATTAATCATCATATAGTAACTTCATTCATAACTCGTGCAATAGATCGTCAATCGCTCAAGAATTTTTGTCAAGACATTTTATCAAACACTTAGTGGGTGTGCAATGCAAGTTCAAAGTCATGCAATTCAAGAGTGAAGTAATGTGAGAAAACATAATGTAAATTAACCCACCAACATATATTAAAACCCTCATGTAAGGTACCTTTAAATTTGTCATCAAATCTCATAATAGATCATAGTTTCATTTCCCAAAACGTGCATAGTAACAATAGACAACCATCTCATAATATAAGCTTGAAATATGTACACATGTGTTTCCAATCAACATTTCATAAAATCCCAACATAATTTGTAATCATAATTCATAATTAGTAATACCCATAAATAATAGATCTTGAAAGCCTGCAAGTTTCATAAAAAGAGAAGGTTGGGCAGCAAGGGTGAAAGGACCCAATGGTTGAAACCCACATACCTTGAATTTAGAGATTTCCTTGATGTAGTCTTGAATGAGAACTTGAAGCTTGGATGAAGTTCTTGAGATCTGGAATTAAGCCTGGGACACCTGAATTTGGATGAAATATTTTATTAAGTGTTAGAGAGACTTTTGAGAGTGTTTTGAGTGATATAGAGTTGAAAAAGGGCTATGTATAGGTGTTTTTACACATACGAGGGCATGGGGCCAAGACCCCAATGTCTTAGGCAGAAACACAAAATAACTAAGGAAGTCACAACAGTTCTCCACGATGGGTCCGCATCGCAGAGCCAATGCGGATGCACACTGGAAATTGAAAAGTTGGGTGAAAATGAAATTTCTCTACTGATCCTCTAAAAGCAGGGTTATACCCATTTTCCACTCAATTTTTCCAGTTGAATAAGAATATGAAGTCGGATTTTCGATATCATGTAGAAATTTTGAGGTATATGTAAATTACGATTATGGACATTTCCGAAACACATTTGTGGGGCGTTTCAATATCTCTCCCTTAGGAATACTCATCCCCGAATATCAAAATAATGCATATAAGAGAAGTAATCATGAAGATTTCAGCCCAACATGAATGCAAGAATTACACTTAAACATCATTTTCAAAAATGCCAACATGAATGTCAAAAATCATCATAAATTTTTCAACATACACATGAATGCATGAAAATGTCATAAGGCCTAAAATTTAAGACTTGAAATCATATAGGGGACTTGAATTAGTACTTTAGGCTTGAGTAGAGTGGAAGAGATATAGATATCATTTTCTCATGCCAGCCTTGACTTCTCATGTGGCATTTTCAACTTGTTGGTTTCTCCAAAGAACCTTGAAGGAATTTATATCCTTGTTCCTCAACCTCTTCACTTGCCAATTAAAAATTTCTACCGGAACCTCCTCATAAGTCAAATTATCTTCCACCACACCCACAACATCCATAGGTACAATAGTACTTGGGTCACCCACATGCTTTCTCAACATAGACACATGGAAAATCGGATGAACCAGGTTCATATCAGTGGACAACTCCAACTCATAGGCCACTTTAGCAATCCTTCTCAACACCCTATAAGGACCCACAAACAATGGGGTCAATTTACCCTTCTTACCAAATCGAACTACACCCTTCATGGGCAAGACTTTCAAATAGACCCAATCACCAACCCTAAATTCAAGATATCTCCTTGTCACATCAGAATAAGACTTTTGTCTACTTTGAGATGTTTTCAATCTCTCCCTTATCAACCTCACCTTCTCCATGGCTTCCATGACTAAATTCGAACCCAACAAAGCCCTCTCGCCAACCTCAAATGACCCAACCGGGGATCTACAATGTCTACCATATAGAGCCTCAATAGGAGCCATACCAATGCTTGAATGATAACTACTATTGTAAGCAAACTGAATGAGTGGAAGATGGTCATCCCAACTACCGTTAAACTCCAAATCACAAGCTCTAAGCATATCCTCAAGAGTTTTGATAGTTCTCTTGGCTTGGCCATTCGTTTGAGGGTGAAAGGCTATGCTAAGTTTTACCTTGGTACCAAGACCTCTTTGGAAGGACCTCCAAAAGTGAGAAGTAAATTGGGCATCACGATCCGAAATGATAGACAAAGGCAACTTATGCAATCTAACCTGCTCATAAATGTACAATTTAGCATAATCTTCAGAACAATAAGTAGTCTTGACTAGTAGGAAATAAGCCAACATTGTCATTCTATCAACCATAACCCATATGGAATCAAAATGCTTTCTAGTTTTGGGCAACCCAACCACAAAATCCATGTTAATCGTTTCCTATTTCCAATTAGGGATCTCTATATCTTGGGTAAAGCCACCCGACCTTTGATGTGCAGCTTTTACTTGTTGGCAATGGTGATATCCAGATATGAACTTGGTAATATCTTTCTTCATGACACCCCACCAATACACCTCTCTCAAATCTCTATACATCTTTGTAGAACCAAGGTGAATAGAATAGGATGAATTATGACCCTTATCTAAAATCAACTTCCTCAAGTCATCAACATTAGGCAGACATAATCTACCTTGGTACCTAAGGGCACCATCTCCCTTTTGCTAGAAAACCTCCACCTTACCATCTCTCACCAAGGCCTTCAATTCTAGTAAGGCAGAGTCAAGATCTTGTTTTTTTTACCTTCTCAATCAATGAAGATTTAGAATCATCAACAACCACGACACCACCATTATCAACTTTCTTCCAACCTAACCCTAAATCTAGCCATCCGATGGACCTCTCTAGCTGTTGTTAGCATGAGCTAGGCTACCCATAGACAGCCTACTTAGAACATCGGCCACAATATTACTTTACTGGGGTGATAATGCACACTTATATCATAACCTATAAGAAGCTCTAACCACCTTCTTTGTCTCAAGTTGAGATTGTTTTGGCTGAACACATATTGGAGACTCTTACGATCGGTAAACATATCAACATGAACCCTACACAAATAATGAAGCCAAATTTTCAAAGAAAATACCACGGCGGCCAATTCAAGATCATGGGAGGGATAATTCTTTTCATGCAGCATAAGTTGTCTAGAGGTATATGCTATCACCTTGCCATTTTGCACCAAAACACAACCCAAACAAATTCTTGAGGCATCAAACTAAACAACAAACCCTTCCACCCCTTCTTGTAGAGGCAAGATAGGAGCGGAGACAGGCTTATCTTTCAAAGTTTGGAAACCTTTTCACACTCATCTATCCACACAAATTTCGCCTTCTTTTGGGTCAACTTAGTCATGTGAGAAGCAATAGAAGAGAAACCATTTGTAAACCTCTGATAATAACCTGCCAAAGCCAAGAAACTTCTAATGGAAAGTTCCGATATACTTGGAAAGTTGGTTGAACTTGAGGGCATCTTCCTCACACTCATGGAACATTGCTTAAGGTTCATAAATTCCATCATCTTGGCCTCCCTTGGCTCTATAGGAATGATCCAATTGAGAAATGCTACCTTGAACTCTTCCCAAAGCATGACATTATAGCTCCCCTTCTCCATCTTCCATTGGGTGAACCAAATTTGAGCCACCCCCTTGAGTTGGTAGGTCGCTAACTCCACTTTCTCCTCCGATCTAACCCTTATAATAGACAACACTTTATACACCTCATCAATGAATTGTTGTGGATCCTCATCCACCTTGGTGAGACGACCCTAAACAATGCCCAAAAATGTACCTCGGAAGTGCCCGGAATCATAATTTCCATATATCTCAAAATCCGTGCATGATATCAAAAATTCGACTTCATATTTTTGTTCAGGGGGCTAAATTGAGTGGGACATAGGTCTTACTCCAATTTTGTAGCAAATGAATCACAATTTCATTTTACGAAAAATTCAATTTCCAAAGAGGTTTTCGCGTCCAAGGCACGACACACCAAGGGCACGCCTCAGTTCATTTTTGTGAGCTGTTTTTCTTGTTCGGTCCAAGACATTTTGGTCTTGGTCCTAAGTGTTCCCAAACATGAAACACCTATACGTAGCCATATTTCACCCTCATATCATCCAAGACATTCTTCAATACTCATCAAACGATTAGCCAAATATTTCTCTCCAAAATCAAGTCCCAAAACTCATTCGGATCTTAAAGTTCTCAATCAAGCTTCAAGTCTCCATCTCCAATCTTCTTCAAGGATTCTCCAAAAGCTAAGGTATGTGGCTTTCTTTCATGGGTTCCTTTCTCCAATGATACCCAAACTTTCTTGTACCCAAACTTGCATAATTTAAAGTTGATTTACTCATGAGTCTTGCGTACTTTGAAATTCATTGCATAATATGTTTGGGCTTATGGAATTGTGATAGATTTAACATATTTTGAGCTATAAATCTAAGATCTATTATGAGATTTGATGAAGGATTTTGATGTAAATTGCATGATTTCTCCCTAAATTGCATGATTTTACACTAACACTACACACCCATCAAGTGTTTGATAAAATGTTTGGTTATGGTTTTTCTTGAGGAATTGAAGGCCCAAATATATAATAATGAAAGGAATGTATAAATATGATTTTCTCCTATATGGTGTTGGAATGTGACCATACCCTACTCTGGGATTGCGCGCCAGGTAACTATGTCGAGGCGTTTGTATCTAGATAACCATGTCAAGGGGTTTGTACCTTGATAACTATGTCGGAAGGCTCGATCACCAAGGGTGGTAGGGTGTGATGATTCACCAACCATGTTGGGGGTTTGTACCTTGATAACCATGTCGGGGGTTTGTACCTCGATCACCAAGGGTGGCATGGTCCGACAATCCACCAACCAATTGATAGGGTTGGTACCTCAATCACCAAGGGTGGTAGAGTGTGATGATCCACCAATATGATAGTGGTCTCTTCTTACACATGAATGATGGAAGCATGATTTATTATATAGAATTGATATATGCTTATTCCTTGCCTGTGTTATGTATTTAGATTGTGTTGCTTATCTATTGTTGCATTGCATCCGACTACTTTGTACATTCAAACATACTTTATGCCTACATGATGTCACCATGTTGGAACCGGAGCCCCACTTGAGCATCTCCATCCATGTGGCTAGTACGATTTCACTCAAGCTTGTTGGTGAGTCCTCCACTCCGGAGACGTTGCTTATGATATCTTGCTATGTTCTAAGACTATCTTTATTTTATGTAAACGTTAACTATGAGGGTGAGCCTGGTTGCTTGTCTTAACTCCCACTCTATCTATGTAGTTAGAGGTGTTGTTGGACATGTCATGTGTAATGTTATAAGATTTGACTCTCTCTTGACTCTTGTTGTTATGATATGGATGATCTCCCTTAGCCCCAATTATCCCTATTTCTACCATTTTGTTTCTATTTTATTGTTTTCGCGATAAAGGATGTGTAATGATGTGCTAAGAGTCTTGCCTGGAGTCCCTTCAGGTTCCCCCCTTACGCCATGTCACATTTAAGCCTTAGGCTTGGGTCATGGCAAAGTTGGTATCAGAGCACTAGGTTGTTAGATCCTCCGAGTCCAACACACTGCGTCGATTAGAGACTTATT
Organism: Solanum ossicruentum; assembly: GCA_025774065.1. Taxonomy (NCBI): domain Eukaryota; kingdom Viridiplantae; phylum Streptophyta; class Magnoliopsida; order Solanales; family Solanaceae; genus Solanum; species Solanum ossicruentum. Next base: position 13,382 of record JAOTQR010080869.1, on the reverse strand, counting down.
TATGGTGGTGTTGTGCACCACAACTATGAGCAAGAGTCTTTAAGGCATTTAGGAAATGTTTTCCTTCTTCTTACTCTATGTCATACTATAGAAGTTGAAGTAAGGTTTTACCCCAAACGATTGTCCTTTTCAATGCTAGATCATGTCTAACAGAAAGAGGAAGAAGAGCCTGCACAACCGAGGAGCAACCGGCTCATGGAGAGCTTCGAGATGTTCTCACTTTGCTTGCACAAGTTGTGGCTAAGCAAGCCAACCAAGGGGCCCAAGCCCCTCATGATCCTTCACTGGCATCTCAAGTGAGAGACTTCATGAGAATGACTCCTCTTGAATTATATGGGTCAAAGGTGGATGAGGACCCTCAAGGGTTCATTAATGAGGTCTACAAGGTTTTGGCTATCATGGGTGTGAGGTCGCAAGATAAGGCGGGGTTGGCGGCTTACCAACTCAAGGGAGTATACCAAATTTGGTACACTCAATGGAAGGAGGAAAAGGGGGTAAATAATATGGTTTTATGAGAGGAGTTTAAGGCAGATTTTCTTAATCGGTTCCTCCCTCTTGAGCTTAGGGAAGCCAAATTAGTGGAGCTTATGAATTTGGGACAGGGGTCTATGAGTGTGAGGGAGTATGCCCTCAAGTTCAACCAACTTTCAAAATATGCTCCACACTTGGTGGCTGATTCAAGGTCTAGAATGAATAAATTTTTGACGGGTGTTTCCAACTTGGTGAGTGAGGAGTGCCGGTCTGCTATGTTGATTAGTGACATTGATTTGTCCCATTTGATGACCTATGCCGAACAAATGGAGGACGAGAATTGAGGATGAGAAGGGGTCATGAGGCCAAGAGGGCCCGATTTGAGGGGAAGTTCCAAAGCCAAAGGGGTGGCCAGTTCCACCAAGGCCAAGGATCTTCTCATGCTTCTAATAGGGTATTTGCCAATGACTTGCCAAGGACCCAAGGTTTGGTGTTGTAGTTCCTAATTATGTATGTCCAAGATATGGTAAGGGTCATAAGGGCCTATGCCTGAGAGACACTAATGCATGATATGGCTGTAAGGAAGTGGGTCACAAAATGGTTGATTGCCCTCATGATCGCAACAAGGGTAAGGATGTTCATCCTCAAGTCCGGGGTGCTAATGTGATTCCTTTGGGTTGAGGAGGTCAACAAGATGGTGCCCCAAGGCACAATCAGTTTTATGCTCTACATGGGAGGCAAGGGGTTGAGGAGGTTCCTGATGTCGTCACGGTATGTTAAAAGTCTTTGATTATGATGTGTATACATTGATTGATTTGGGTGCCACTCTTTCTTTTGTTACTCCTCTTATTGCAAAAAAGTTTCATGCTGAGCCCGAATTGTTGTGTGAGTCATATGAGGTGTCTACTCCTATTGGTGCATCCATTGTTGCTCGGAAGGTCTATAGAAATTTTTCCATTTGCATCTTGGATAAAATATTGCCTTGTGATCTTGTTGAGTTAGACATGGTTGATTTTGATGTTATTCTTGTGATGGATTGGTTGCATGCATACTATGCCTCTATTGATTTGTTGAACCCATAGGGTCAAGTTCCAATTCCCAAATCAACCCGCTCTTGAGTGCGCAAGTCATGATGTGGTGGTCAAGGATAGGTTCATCTCTTGCATTAAAGCCCATAAGTTGATATCTAAGGGGTGTCATTATCATCTTGTGAGGGTTAGAGATGTGGAGTGCAAGGTCCTTCCCATAGAGTCGGTTCCGGTTGTAAGTGAGTTCCTTGATGTATTTCCAAATAACCTTCCCGGTGTTCCCCCCGAAAGAAAAATAGATTTTGGTATAGATCTCCTTCTCGATACTTAACCCATTTCTATTCCCCCTTACCGTATGGCCTAGGTGAAGTTGAAGGAGTTGAATAAACAATTGTGGGACTTTTTGGAGAAGGGATTTATTAAGCCTAGTCAATCACCTTGGGGTGCATCGGTGTTGTTTGTGAAAAAGAAGGATGGGTCCCTTAGAATGTGTATTGACTATCAGCAACTTAATAGGGTGACCATCATGAATAGGTATCCTCTTCCAATAATTTATTTGACCAATTAAAAGGGGCTAGCCATTTCTCTGAGATTATCTTTGGTCTGGGTATCATCAAGTGAATGTGAGGGAGTGTGACATTCCCAAGAAGGCTTTCCGGAGTGTGAGGGAGTTTGTTGTGATGTCTTTTGGGTTGACCAATGCACTGGCTATCTTCATGGATCTCATGAATAGGGTCTTCAAACCCTACCTTGATTCATTTGTTGTGGTCTTCATCAATGATATTTTGATCTATTATCATAGTGTGGAGGAGCATGTGACTCATCAGGGTGGTATTGCAAAGTTTGAGGGAAGAGATGTTGTATGCTAAATATGAGAAGTGTGAATTTTTGCTGAAAGAAGTGACCTTCCTAGGTAATATGGTGCCAGGGGATGGTATTAAGGTGAATTCTAAAAAGACAGTTGTGATTAGAAATTTTCCCAGACCATTGACCCCATCGGATATTAGAAGCTTCTTAGGCTTAGCAGCTTACTACTAGAGCTTCGTGAATGGGTTCTCTTCTATTACTTCTCCCATGACTAAATTGACTCAAAAGAAGGCTAAGTTTCTGTGGACCAATGAGTGTGAGAGGAGCTTCCAAAAATTGAAAGATAAGGTTGTGTCTGCTCTTATTTTATAACTACTAGATGGGCTAAAAGGATTTGTTGTGTATTGTGATGCTTCTAGAGTTTGTTTGGGTTGTGAACTAATGTAAAAGTGTAAGGTGATAGCCTATGCTTCTAGACAACTCAAAGTGCATGAAAAGAATTATCCTACTCATGATCTTGAACAAGTCACTGTGGTACTTGCATTAAAGATTTAGCATCATTATTTGTATTAGGTGCATGTTGATGTGTTCACCGATCATAAGAGTCTCCAATATGTCTTCACTCAAAAAGATCTTAACTTGAGACAAAGGAGATGGTTAGAACTTCTTAAGAATTATGATATGAGTGTGCATTATCATCCAGGTAAGGCTAATGTTGTGGAGGATGCTTTGAGTAGAGTGTTTATGGGTAGCCTAGCTCATGTTGATGGTGGCGATAAAGGGGTGGCTAGAGAGGTCCCTTGGTTGGCTACATTAGGAGTTAGGTTGGAAGAGTTTGATAATGGTGTTGTTGTTGTTGATGGTTGTAAATCTTCATTGATTGAGGCGGTGAAAGCTAAGAAAGACTATGATCCCTCCTTGTTAGAATTGAAGGCATTGGTTGGTGATGGGATAGTGGAGATTTTCTCCAAAGGGGGAGATGGTACACTTTGATACCAAGGTAGGTTGTGTGTGCCTTGTGTTGATGGCATGAGAGAGAGGATTCTTGATGAGGATCATGGTTCTTCCTATTCTATTCACCCTGATTATACTAAAATGTATAGAGATATGTGAGAGGTGTATTGGTGGGGAGTCTTGAAGAAAGACATTGCCAAATTTGTGTCTGGTTGCCATAGTTGCCAACAAGTCAAGGCCGAATATGAAAAACCTGGTGGCCTAAAATAAGACATAAAGGATCCTACTTGGAAGTGGGAAGAGATTAATATGGAACTTATAGTTGGGTTTCCAAGACTAGGAATGCTTTTGATTCCATTTGTGTTGTGGCTGATAGGATGACGAAATCAGCTTACTTTCCACTGATTAAGACCACATATGGGGCTGAAGACTTTGCTCGGTTGTATATTCATGACTTGGTGAGATTGCATGGGGTTCCTTTATCCATCTTATCGGGCCGTGGTGCTCAATTTACTTCTCATGTTTGGAAGTCTTTCCAAAGGGGTTTTGGTACAAAGGTTAATCTTATTACGACCTTCCACCCTCAAACGGATGGCCAAGCGGAAAGAACTATTCAAACCATTGAGGATATGCTTATAGCTTGTGTGTTGAGCTTAAGGGTAGTTGGGATGATCATCTTCTGTTGATTGAGTTTGCGTACAACAATAGCTATCATTCTAGCATCGGTATGGCTCCTTTTGAGGCTCTTTATGGTAGACATTGTAGATCACCTATTCGGTGGTTTGAAGTTGGAGAAGTGGCTATGTTGGGACTAGATCTAGTTATGAAGGCTCTTGAAAAGGTTAGAATTATTAGAGAAAGGTTAATGACAGCCCAAAGTCACCAAAAGTCCTATGCCGATGTGAAGAGAAGGAATCTTGAATTCAAAGTGGGTGATTGGGTTTATTTGAAGATGTCACCAATGAAGGGTGTGGTTCATTTTGTTAAGAATGGCAAGTAGAGTCCAAGATATGTGGGTCCTTATAGGGTAATGAGGAGAATTGGCAAGGTAGCCTATGAGTTGAAATTGCCTAGTGAGATGGATTTAGTTATCCGGTCTTTCATGTGTCCATGTTAAGAAAATGTGTGGGAGACCCTAATGCTATTGTGCCTCTTGATGTTGTCAGTGTTGTTGAAGACACTTTGACCTATGAGGAGGTTCTGGTTCAGTTTTAGATAGACAAGTGAAGAGGTTGAGGACCAAGGATGTGGCTTCCATTAAAGTCCTTTGGAGGATTCAACAAGTTGAAAGTGCTACTTGTGAGGTCGAAGCGGACATGCAAAAACGATATCCTTATCTTTTCCACTCCAATCAAGCTTGAGGTACAATCTAAGTCCACTATGTGATTTCAAGTCTATGTTCAACCCATGACATTTGCATACATTCATGTTTAAATTGACAAGTTCATGATGATTTTGCACTTATGTTGAGATTTTCTGAAATGAGGTTTAAGTGCATTGTTGCATCCTTATATCGGCTGAAATTTCAGGTTTGTGTCTCTTATATACGTTTCTTTGACATTAGGGGACTAATGTTGCCAAGAGGGAGATATTGACACGACCCCAAAAAGTGATAAAAAATGTGCCTCTGAAGTGTCCAAAATCATAATTTCTATATATCTCAAAATCCATGGGTGATAAAATCTGCTTCATATTCTTGTTCAGGGAGCCAAATCGAATGCGAATGGGTCTGACCCTGATCTTAGAGCAAATGAATCGCAATTTCATTTTTTCAAATATTCAATTTCTAGTGAGGTTTTCACGCCGAAGGCGCGACGCACCAAGGGTGCCGCGGTTCATTTTGTGAGCTGTTTTTCTTTTTCGGTCCAAGACTTTTTTGTCTTGGGCCTAAGTGTTTCCAAGCGTGAAAATACCTATACTTAGCCATATTTCAGCCTCATATAATCCAAAACATTCCCCAATACTCATTCAAACACTAAGCCAAATATTTCTCTCCATAATCAAGTCCTAAAACTGATCCAGATCTTAAGGTTTTCATTCAAGCTTCAGGTCTCCATCTCTATTCTTCTTCAAGGATTCCCCAAAAGCTAAGGTATGTGGATTTCATTCATGGGTTCCTTTCTCCCATGATGCCCAAACTTTCTTTTACCCAAACTTGCATGATTTAAAGTTAATTTACTCATGGGTCTTATGTATTAAGAAATTCACTTCACACTATGTTGGGGCTTATGGAATTGTGATTGTTTTAGCATGTTCTGAGCTATGAATCTAAGATCTATCATGAGATTTGATGAAGCGTTTTGATGTATATTGCTTGAAGGTGTTACCAAGTATTGATTGATGGTTTTACATTGGATTTCCTTGCATGATTTCATCCCTAAATTGCATGGTTTTACACTAGCACTACACATCCGCCAAGTATTTGATAAAATGTCCGGTTATGATTTTCTTGAGGAATTTAGGGCCCACTGCATGTCTTATGAGTTGAATGACTATATGATGATGAGAGGAACTTATATATATGATTTTCTCCTATATGGTGTTGGAATGTGCCATGCCATACTCGGGGGTTGCATGCCGGATAACCATATTGAGGTGTTTGTACCTTGATAACCATGTTGAGGGGTTTGTATCTTGATAACTATGTTGGAGGGTTCGAATCTAGGTCACCAAGGGTGGTAGGGTGTGACGATCCACCAACCATGTCGGGGGGTTTGTACCTTTATAACCATACAGGGAGTTTGTACCTTGATAACCCCCGTTCACGTTTTTCTTTTTCTTATCAATGAATAGATCTCTTTACTTGTATGAACAGATCAAATGACCAATAAAGATTTCTTTTCCGATTCATCCCTGGCCTCATTCAAGAATTGTTTTTGATCCAGTCCGCAGGAATCAATAGAAAAGGCAAATCCCTTATGATACACCTGATCCGGCTCGGTTATTGATAGAGTGAATAGATCTGTCATTTCTTGAAATCTCTCTTCTGATACAAAATCATAGTGTAATGTGTATCCTCCCCTGTTCCGATCATAACCATGTCAGAGGGTTTGTACCTCAGTTAGCAAGGGTGGTAGGGTCCGACGATCCACCAACCAATTGATGGGGTTGGTACTTCCATCACCAAGGCTGGTAACGTGCGATGATCCAACAATATAATAGTGGTATTTTCTTACACATATATGATATTCTATATCAGCATGATTAGTACATAGCACCTTCCACGCATGCGCTATTGCTATATGCTTATTAAGCCTATGTTATTCATTTTGATTATGTTGCTTATCTATTGTTGCATTGCATCCCACATACTTAGTATATTCAAACATACTAATGCATACTCTATGCCTACATGATGTCACCATGTAGGAACCAGAGCCCCGCTTGAGCATCTCTATCCACGTGGCTAGTACAATTTCACTCAATCTTGTTGGTGAGTCCCACATTCTAGGGATGTTGCTTATGATATCTTGCAATGTTCTAAAACTATCTTTTTTTATGTATACGTTGACTATGAGGGTGAGCCCGGTTGCTTGTCTTTGTCTCGTTCTTATCTATGAAGTAGAGGTGTTAGACATGCCATGTGTAATGTTATAAGCTTTGACTCTGTCTTGACTCTTGTTGTTATGATATGGATGATGTCCCTTAACCCTGGTTATCCCTATTTATACTCTTTTGTTGCTATTTTATTGCTTTCGCGACCAAGGATGTGTACTGATGTGCTAATAGACTTGCTTAGGGTCCCTTTGGGAACCTTAAATCATGTCACGTCTAGGCCCTAGGTTTGGGTCGTAACCCTTGGACCTATGGAACTCCAGTAGATTCATTCTAGTAAAATCCCTCACCCTTGATGCCAAAGTAGTAACATGAGGGGCTTGGGCCCCTTAATTGATTTGGTTGGCCATAGCATGACCCAACATGGTAATAGCATCCCAGAACTCTTTATAAGCCACTCCTTTATCTTGGGGAGCTTGAGGAGTGGGAGGAGTCGGTTGTTCCTCGGGTGTATGATCTTTTCTTCCTCTTGGGATCAGCATAATCTAGAATAGCATGACATAGATCATGAAGAAGTGAAACATTTTCTAAAGTGCCTCATAGACTCTTACTGATAGTTGTGGTACACTTCACTACCATGAATAAGAATCTAATAGATGTGGTGTGTTGGATTTTGAGGACCATTAACAATCTAGTGCTCTGATACTAAGTTTGTCACGACCCAACCCTAGGCCCTAGACGTGGTGACTGGGAACTCAAAGGGACCCCAAACAAGCCTCTTAGCACATCATATGCACATTCTTGGTCGCGAAACCAAAGTGAACAACAACAAGAATTTTAAACAAGGGAAAAAGGAACTAAGTGAAATCTTGACATTTATAAAGCGTGGAGAGCCAAAGCTCAAAACATAGATACATCAATTTTGACAACGACACCTCTAAACATAGATTGGGCGGGGGCAAGACACTTTCTGGGTACACACTCGTAGTATCAAAGAAAAACTAGAGAAATAACATAAGCAAGAGTAGCATAGCTAGTGTCCCAAAACTTGAGGACTCACCAAAAGCTTATCTTCGAGATGCCAAAACTAGCCACCTAGAGGATGATTGTGAGGTGCTCCGATTCCTACATGGTAACATCATGTAGGCATAGAGTATGCATTAGTATGTTTGAATATGTTAAGTATGTAGGATGCAATGCAACGAGAGATAGGCAACATAGTTCAAATGCATAATCATAATCAATGGATAGCTATAATAACAACACGGCATGCATGATCAATTCTTGAAGTAAAACATGCTTGTAAAATGTATAACTTGAGAATATAGATTACATGTGCAGGAATAGATTATCATCATAGACCAAGCAAACTAGTACTTTGAATCCAAGGCATACCACTCCCTTGGAAGGTGATTGAGGTATCTAGCCCTCAATTGGTGGATTGGCATGTCACCCGCCATCATAGTGGTCATGGTATATACCCCTCAACATGGTAGATGGGCATAACACCCCCCATCAAAGTGGTCAAGGTATATACCCTTCAACATGGTAGATGGGCATAGCACCCCCATCAAAGTGGTCAAGGTATATAGCCCTCAATGTGGTAGATGGGCGTAGCACCCCCCCCCCCCCCATCAAAGGTGTTGAGGCATATCACACCCTCAACAAAGTGTTGTCAACTTGCAACACTATAGGTACCTTTCTTGAATTCAATATATATATATACAATCCCTTAATCATCATATAGTCAATTGATTCATAACTCATGCAATAGATCGTCATTAGCTCATGAATCCTTGTCAAGACATTTTATCACACACTTGGAGGGTGCGTAATGCAAGTTCAAAATCATGCAATTCAAGAATGAAGTAATGTGTGAAAACATAATGTAAATCAACCCAACAACACATAGTAAAATCCTCATGTAAGATACCTTGAAATTCATCATCAAATTTTATAATAGATCATAGTTTCGTAGCCCAAAACATGCATAGTCATAATAGATAACCATCTCATAATATATTCTTGAAATAGGTAGACATGTGTTTCCAATCAACATTTCATAAAACCGCAACATAATTTGTATTCACAATTCATAATGAATAATACTCATAAGTAATACATCTAAAAAATATGCAAGTTTCATAAAAAGGAAGGTTATGGATCATGGGTTAAAGGACCCAATGGTTGAAAGCCACATACCTTGAATTTGGGGATTTCCTTTGATGTAGTCTTGAATGAGAACTTGAAGCTTGAATGAAGTTCTTGACATCCGAAATTAAGCTTGTGACACTTGAATTCTGATGAAATATTTGGTTAAGTGTTAGAGAGGGTTTTCAGAGTGTTCTGAGTGATATAGAGTTAAAAAATGACTAAGTATAGGTGTTTTTATGCATAAGAGGGCATTGAGCCAAGACCCCAATGCGTTAGGCTGAAACAGGAAAAAAAATAAGGAAGTCACAACACTGCTCCGCAATGGGCCTGCATCGCGGAGCCAAGGCTGATGCACACTAGAAATTGAAAAGTTGGCAAAAATGAAATTTCGCTACGGGTCCTCTAAAATCAAAGTTATACGCATTTCACACTCAATTGTACCCCTGATCAAGAATAGGAATTTGGATTTTCGATATCACGCATGGATTTTGAGATATATGAAAATTACGATTATAGGCATTTTCAAAGCACATATTGGGGCGTTTCAATTGTAACTGTTACTAGCTACTGAGACTAAATCATATTTAGGTGTTATCACCATCTTTTAGAAAGTTTCGCTTTTGGTTTATTTAAGAGAGTGAATCAAGATAGTACATCTTTCATCTTTCAAATTGAATTGGGCACTAAGATGTGAAATTCTAGGTGCTTGTTTACTTCCTCAATCATGATTCTAAGAAGTAGGAACTTCTAAAAATTAGGAGGATTCAACTCTCTCTCTCTCTCTCTCTCTCTCTCTCTCTATATATATATATATATATATATATATGATAACTTTATATTAGTTACCATTTTGTATAGGTGCAAACTGAATATGATTTGAGCATAGGTTGTTTCTCATTGAGTAGAAAATATAGTATAATTGCGAAATAATTTATAAGCAAACATAAATTGGCTATAAAATTATTGATGGACCAGCCTAAACTGGTCACAAAATGATTTACGGCGAATGAACATATCTAGTGGCAAACGATTTATGGACTAGGATTAAACTAGTCTAAAAATGTGATTAAAGACCAAATTTTCAGCCACTAAATCCATACTAGAAACAAAAAATATGGTCCATAAAAGTATTTTAAGGACTAGTTTTAGATTGGTCGCAAACACGTATTACTAACCATTTGACAATCGCGTCCCTAATGGCCTTAGCAATGGAGGCTTTAAGGACCAATTTTTTCGGTCGCTATTATCCTTGGACTAGATTCTCACTTTTAGAGATCATTTTTTCCTTCACTATTGAGCAATTTTCTTGTAGTGAATGTTCTTCACAAGAAATCACGATGTAATATTTTCAATGTAAAAATCACAACCTATGAAGTCTCAAAAGTGTTTCTCTATTTTCTCATGTGTCTCTCTGCTAAAAAGACATAAAAGAACTTATTTATAATAAGTACAATAGAAATCTAAGACAAAATAGGAAAGCTGAATTCAACAGTTTCTACGGACTGGGTTATGGGACGTAGAAGGATCCACAACATGTACCTATGAAACGAACCAGATAAGTGCCCAAAAATGTTCCACGAAAGTGCTCGGAATCATAATTTCCATATATCTCAATATTTGTGTGTGATATCGAAAATCCGACTTCATATTCTTTTTCAAGAGGAAAAATTGAGTTGGAAATGAGTCTAACCCTGATTTTTGAGTAACCCTATCAAAATTCAAAAATCCAAAGTGAGCGAATTCTAGAGACCAGGCACATCCCAAGCGCCACGCACTAGGGGAACGGAGAGGTGTTATTTTTCCATTTTTGTTGTCCAGTCCAAGTCCTTTGGGTCTTGGGCCTAAACCTTTCCATACGTGAAAATACCTATGCTGAGTCATATTTCACCTTCATATTATTTAAGACATTCCTCAATACTCTCTCAAACCATTATACTAATATTTCTCTCAAAATTCAAGCGTCCAAATCTCTTCCGGATTGAAACGACCCCAAAAGTGCCCGATAATGTGCCTCGAAATGCCAAGAATTTTAAATTCCATATATCTCAAAATCCATGTGTAATATCAAAAATCAGACTTATATTCTTATTCATGGGGTCAAAATTAAGGGGAAAAGGGTCTAACCCCGATTTTAGAGTGAACGATTCACAATTTCAAAATTTCAAGTGACGAATTCCAGAATGAAATCTGGGTCTGTGGCGCAACGTGCTCCAGTGTTATTTTGGTTTAGTTTTTATTTTTTGGTCTGAGACTTTTAAGTCTTGGTTCTAAGCCTTCTCACACGAGAAAATACCTATACTTAGCCTTATTTCACCCTCATATCATCCAAAATCATTCCCCAATATTCACTCAAACCCTTAGTCTGATATTTCTCTCAACATTCAAGTCTCAAACCCTGACTCCCAAGCTAATGTTCTCCTTCTTCAAGCTTCAAGTCTCCATCTCCAATCTTCACCAAGTTCATCTCCAAGCTAAGGTATGTGAGTTTCAACCATTGGGTCCTTTCACCCATGGTGCCCAATCCTCTTTTCTACTTAAATTACATGATTTAAAGTTGATTTTACATGTGGGTTTTGTATATTAAGAAATTTACTGCACAATGATTTGAGTTCATCAAAGTATGGTTGTTTAGCATGTTTTGACTCTAAATCTTGGATCTTATGGTTGGATTTAATGAGGGATTTTGATGTATATTGCTTGAGGGTGTTGCAAGGTGTTGATTGATAATTTTACAATGGATTTACCTGCATGATTTCGTCCCTAAATTGCATGGTTTTACACTAGCACGACACATCCTCCAAGTGTTTAATAAAATGTCTAGTTATGGTTTTCTTGAGGAATTTAGGGCCCACTGCATATATTATGAGTTGAATGACTATATGATGATGAAAGGAATGTAAAAATATGATTTACTCCTGTATGGTGTTGGAATGTTACCATGCCATACTTGGGGATTGCGTGCTGGGTAAGCATGTCGAGGTGTTTGTATCTTGATAACCATGTCGAGGGGTTTAGGCCTTGATAACTATGACGGGAGGTTCGAACCTCGGTCACCAAGGGTGGTAGGATGTGACGATCCATTAACCATGTTGGGAGGTTTGTACCTTGATAACCATTCGGGTAGTTTGTACCTTGGTAACCATGTCGGGGGGTTTGTACCCCGGTCACCAAGGGTGGTAGCGTCCGATAATCCACCAACCAATTGATGGGGTTGGTGCCTCAATCACCAAGGCTGGTAGGTCGCCATGATCCAACAATATGATAGTGGTCTCTTCTTACACATGTATGATATTCTATATAAGCATGATTTACTACATAGCACCTTCCACGCATGCCCTATTGCTATATGCTTATTCCTTGCCTATGTTATTCATTTTGATTATGTTGCTTATCTATTTTTGCATTGCATCCCACTAACTTAATACATTCAAATGTAATAATGTATACTCTATGCCTATATGATGTCACCATGTATGAACCAACACCCCGCTTAAGCATCTCCATCCACGTGGCTAGTACGATTTCACTCAAGCTTGTTGGTGAGTCCACCCTTCTGGGGATGTTGCTTATAATATCTTGCAATGTTCTAAGACTATCTTTTTTTAATGCATACGTTGACTATGAGGGTGAGCCCGTAGCTTGTCTTGGCCCCCGCTCTTATCTATGTAGTAGAGGTGTTGGACATGCCATGTGTAATGTTATAAGCTTTGACTCTCTCTTAACTCTTGTTTTTATGATATGAATGATGTCCCTTAGCCCCAGTTATCCCTTTTTATACTCTTTTGTTGATATTTTATTGCTTTGGCGACCAAGGATGTGTAATGATGTGTTAATAGGATTGCTTAGGGTCCCTTCGGGCTCTCCTTGTCGTGTCACGTCTAGGACCTAGCTTGGTGTTAGAACCTGTAAGTCCTTAATTGGTTTAATTTGGTAAAGTTTGGGGTGAAATGTAAATTTCTTCTAAAGTGTAGTCTTTAAGATTTAAATTGTTAGTGGGGTCATATGTTCTGGCTCTTTTTGATTGGTTCAAGTGGAAGGTTTTTGTCTATATATAGGTATGCCTCTCTTGTACAAAAAGAGAGTTTCCCATACTTAGAAAAAAAAAAGCAACCAAGAACATAGAAGCAACCCTCTCGGGTTGCTACAGTGACTCAGGGATTTTCGTTTTTTTTTATTTTTTGATTATTTGGCTTTAAGCTTGGTATATTGGGTCCCCTAAGGCGTGGAGGCATTAGTTGGTCAAGGAAGCGCTTGGTTTGATGGCTATGAAGACTTGGATCTAGTAAGGGGCTTGAAAGGTATGTTAACTCCTAGCTTCATTTAGGTAAATTAGAACTTGTGGGTGTGTTAGGGGTGTGTTAAATTGAAGGTAAAACATGAAAAGAGGGTTGGTTGCTAGTTTGAATAGTGAATTTGGAATTTGGGGTTTGAAATTGGGGACAAGCTTGCATATGAAGATATATTGATTTATAG
>JAOTQR010080846.1:20880-40466 GCA_025774065.1 Solanum ossicruentum | reverse complement strand
CTACAAATTATCTACACTATCTAGCTCAACAAAAAATAAACTCATCCACAAGGAAAAAGAAACATGGAAAGAAAAACTAGAGATTAAAATTTGGGATAGTTATGGACCTTAAGCTACTCAGACTTCACCAAGATCCATAACTACCCACACCCCACCAATAAAGTTGTGCGTTGTCCTCCATGCATTAAATTAAGCAACAACAGAGAACATTAGGGTAAAATAAAACATTCCTTGGGGTTGCCTCCCAAGCAGTGCTTGATTTATTATCATAGCTCGAGTTAGTCCACTTGGTTACTAAAACTTGACCAATTTCTCAAACCTTGCTCCTCCATAAGTTTGCTTTTTCTTCCACCTTGAACTTATGAATTGGACCCCTAAATTTCTATTCCAGCTTTCTATCATGCTCAAATGGTGGTGATATAAAAATGAGGGGAACGAGTACTAGATATTTCCTATTATTTAGAAGAGAGGCTCCCAATCTAAGCTTCTTGTAGACCTCAAGGGGCTTCAGATTTATGCTAGCACCTAGATAACATAGCGCCCTTGCGAATTCGACATCTCTATTTTTGCAGGGTATGGTGTCGATTTTCTCTACTGACTCAATGAGAAGAGTGTTAATGGATAGCTATTTTGACATAGAGAGAGAGCACTTGACCTTTCTTTCCTCCTTCCCCTTTTTAAGACTTCGAGGGAAAGGAGGAGGAGGCCTTGAGACGGGCTTATACTGCTTTGGCTCTTCAACTGATTCATTTACCACATCCTTGCCACACTCATTTCCTTAAACAACATCCTTATTTACATCTATTGCCTCATGAATATCTTCTACAACAACTAGAATAGGAGGATCAATAGTACTCTTACCGCACCTACAAGTAACCTCTATATATTGCCTTTCATTCTCAGAACTTTGCACTGTATTCCCAAGCAATGTGCCACTTTGATACTGCTTAAGTAGAGTTGATACCTAACCAAACTATTGCTGAAGTTGGTTAATAGCCATAGAATGAGACTCTAATTTCTTATTAATGTTTGCATTTTCCAATCTCATTCCACATAGAGTCTCATCCCGTGTCTCAGCTTTCTTCAACAGGCGATCAAACATCTCCTCAATTGTGGAGTTGCTTGTGCCTATATTGTGTTGGTGTAGTGGCACATGAGAATCATTCCTGAAACCGTCTCTACTGCTCCACTTGGCGCTTGGCCCCCTATTTTTCTCATAATAAACACCCTGTCTATCTCTGTAAGAACATTCTCTTCCATGGGTCTAATTATAGTTTGCTTGACCTTGGCGCAAATGGTCATGATTGGACCATTGGACGTTGGTCTGGAAACCCTACATCTGATTAGCTGAAAACCAAGTGTCCTCCTCATAATATAGCTCCTCGTACATAGTCATACGTAAAGGCTAATGTTGTGATCAGAGACACTCCGCAAATCTCCCTTTTTTATGTGTCATGGAAAGAAACAAACAAAACAAAAGTAATATACAAGAGAAGCTAGAAATTAATACTTGAACTAACTAATAGTTAAATCAAGTCAAGAACCTAGCCGTATTACCCGACAACGACCCCATAATTTTTAATGATGTTTACCCTCCAATAAGAAAGCGGTCACAGTTAGTAATTAATCTAACTAGTGGTTGGGTTAAATCCACAGAAAATACAGGGCTTTACTATGGTGATCCACTATCAATCATTTCAATCATTGATTGATAAAATCTCTAAATAGGGAGGGTGACTGTTTGTCATTGAAGAATAAAAATAAAAATAAACACTATACTAACATGCAGGAAGACATTCAAATTTAGGGACAACTTGGGAATTGTGTTCCCCATGATTTGTTGACTCAATTACCCTAGATAACACAACACTAATTGAGAATTAACATGCAAGATGGTAACTTAGATTCTTCCAGCCCTCTTATGAAGGTGAAGGTCGAATTTCACCATTGTGTGTGGTCGACAACCATGGTATGCCATCTTACCGTTATTCATTGTCCCAATCAACCTCCCCTTGGTCAGTTTTGATTGATTGGATGAGAACACATAAATCAAATCCTATAATTTACTTCCCTTTTCCTATTCATCACTACCTTGGTTGGGATCATGATAGTAGGTAGGGTTTGGTGCTGGCTGCCACCAAACAACAATCAAAATGAAGGGAAATAAACCATACATGCAAAACTCCTATCAAAGAAATGCACAATGTCTAGGTTATTTCAAGTCAACTACTCATAGTTCCCACAATGCCAAGTTATAGGTGTTTATCTACTCATGGCTACGGCAAAATCACCAACAATGAACATAAAAGACATGGTTGAGATATAACCCAACAATAATGAAGAACACACCTCTTTGATTTTGAAACCACAATCTTGGATTAATGGAAGTTGAGTATAATGTGATTTCAAATCCCCAAAATGGATCTTCAATTTTGGCATAGGTCTGTTCCCCTTAAAAAAATGAAAAACTAAAATCTACCCTAAACCCTAGAAAAGTTCCCTAGGAAGATTCAAAGTATCTTTAATAAATGTGGAATGTTGAATCCTCCTTAAATAAAAAACCTAACATTATCTATTTAGGGGGATCTTAGTAGCTCAATTAGCTAACTACCCGAACTCCCATCTTATTGGTGAGGGTTTGATTCCCCACATTGTACTCCCCCTTCCCATTTCCCCTTCCCCGACCCCCAAAAACACTCTAATAATTAAATAGAAAAGACAGCTGGTAGCAGATACATTACATAGGTACGACTTGTAGGGCGACCTACGAGTCGTAATTAAGGTCTCATATCAGGTAATTCAAGTGATAAGATAGAAAACATAGTGACATAATTATTATTCTCCTAACCAGTTAGAAGTTGCAAGAAAATAATCTATTTTGATCTAATTAAATAAAATAGAAAATCTGATAATAGTTCAAGGGCATAATTGGAAAGAATTCTTTTAAAGAATTTTAACACAAACACAAAATTAAATGAAAAACAACAAACCAAACACGGGATAAAAATAGTCCTAGCATTACTAATCCCTGCATAACTAATCCTTGCATTACTAATCTCTGCATTAGTAATCCTTGTATTATTCATTTTTTGTACCAAATGATATGTAAGAGATAGGCACATGTAAAAATGCAATATCGTAAGCAAGAGATAGCATATCAGTAGTATGACATGAATGAATGATACTTGAAGTAAAACATGCTTATATAGAACTTATTACATGTGAAGAAGATGACCATCTTTATGTAACCAAGGTCTACTACCTCCTTGGTGAGGCAGTTGAGGTATATAGCCCTAAATGTGGTAGCACGGGCCTACTACCCTCAAGCTAGGTGAATGAGTTACATACACCTCAATATGGTAGCATGGGCCTACCACTACCCGAGCTAGGCGAACGAGGTATATACCCCTCAATATAGTAGTTCGAACCTACTACCCCCTGAACTAGGCAATAGGTCAACTTTCATCACAATAGATACTTTTCATGAAATCATATTATCAATACCTTACTTTCATCATCATATGGTCACTCAAGTCATAGGTCATGTAAAGGATCATAATAGTTCAAGAATCCAAAACCAGACATTTTATCAAACACTTGGTGGGTGTGTAATGCTAGTGTAAGATCATGCAATTCAAGAGTGACATCATACATGAAATCCCCATGTAAAACCACCCACCAACACTGAGATCATAGATTCATAGCTCAAAACATGCTCAAATAGTCATAAGTTTACGAAACCCCAACATTGTTCATAAGAAACTTCATAATAGGTAAGACCCATAAGTAAGTCAACTTATAATCATGCAATTTATAAAAAGAAAGCTTGGGCACCCTGAATGAAGAGACCCTATAGTTGAAACCCACATACCTTGATTTTGAAGAATTCTTTGAAGAAGATTTGAATGGAGGCTTGAAGCTTAGATGAATTTCTTAAGATCGAGAAGGGATTTGGACAGTTGAATTTTTGAGAGAAATATTAGTCCAAGGGTTTTAGAGAGCATTGAGGAATGTCTTGTATGATATGAAGGTGAAATATGGCTAAGTATAGGTATTTTCACGTGTGGGAAGACTTAGGACCAAGACCCAAAAGCCTTGGACCGAACCACAAAACTGAGCACAAAAATACATAGAGGCGCACCCTTGCCATGTCGCGCCTGGGGCGCGAAACCCCTCTGAAAATTATGAACTTGGGATTTTTGAATTTTGATACGGTTACACTAAAATTGGGGTTAGACCCATTACCCACTCAATTTTACCCCTTGAACATGAATTTGAAGTCAGATTTTTGAAATCACCCAAGGAATTTGAGATATATAGAAATTACGATATTGGGCATTTCCTAGACACATTTTCGGGCACTTTTTGGGGTCATTTCAATATGTAAAATGAGAATTCAAGTGAAATCAAGTAGCAAGATATAAATGCAAAAATCATAATAAAGACCAACATTGTTGTACTTGTGGGACTACGTAAGTGACATTCTTTTCTTTACTTTTCTATGCTTTCTAATTCCTTTAGACATGTAATACAAATGACAAGCTGATCAGTGGTAAAAGAGGATGACCCATGCTTGGCATTTTAACCCCTGGGATGCTATTCTCATATCTATACAGATTGGGATGGAACCATGTTAAGCCTTCGCCCCTGGGCTGCCACCGTTGTAGCCCAAGTGAGTTCGACCCATGCGAGGCTTGTCACGACCCATGCCTAGGGCCTAGACGTGACAGGCGCATGGGGACCTGAAGAGAGCCCAAGTGAGCCTCTTAACATATCATTACACATCCTTGGTCATGGACGCAATAAAATGCAATAAGATTATATAAATAGGGATAAACGGGGCTAAAGGACAACTTAAATATCATAAGCATCAAGAGTCAAAAGAGAGTCAAAGCTCATGGAATTATACATAACATATCCAACAACACCTCTAACCATAAAACTTAGAGGGGAAAAGACAAGCAATCAGGCTCACCCTCATATTCAAAATATACCATAAAGAAAGAGAGTCATAATACATACCATAAGAGCATAACATCGTCACCAGAATGGAGGATTCACCAACTAGCTTCAAAGAGATCATATAGCCACGTGGAGGAGGATGATCAAGTGGCACTCCGGTTCCTATATGGTAACATCATGTAGGCATAGAGTGTGTGTTAGTACATTTGAATGTACTAAGTATGTAGGATTCAATTCAACAAGAGATAGGAATCATAATCAAAATGCATAATAGTAAGTAATAGATAACATAATAACAATGTGGCATGTGTGATCAATGATTAAGAAAATAATACTTACATAAAAGTAATACATGTGTAAGAAGATACCATCATTGTACAAACTATAGGTTACCAAGATACAAACGCCTGTGGTTGCTTGGTGGATCGTCGCACCCTACCACCCATGATGATTAAGGAACTAACCCCTCAACCCGGTCATGAAGGAATTAACCCCTTGATTGGTTGGTGTATAGTTACACTCAACCACCCCTGGTAATTGAGGTACTAACCTCATAATTATCATGGCACAACCCCTTGATTAGTATTAAGGTACAAACCCCTTGACATGGTTACCCGGGTTCTTAACCCCTCAAGTAAGGCATGGTCACTTTCCAACACTATATAGGAGAATGTCATATACATATGTTTCTTTTATCATCAAAAGTCATTCAACTCATAAGAAATGCATTGGATCTTCAATTCCTTAAAATACATTAACCGGATATTTTATCAAATACTTGACAGGCATGTAGTGCTAGTGTAAAATCATGTAATTGAAGAGTGGAATTATGCCAGAAAACCATTAATAGATACTTGGTAACACCCTCAAGCAATATACATCAAAACCCTTCATCAAATCTTACCATAGATCTTAGATTCGTAGCTCAAAATATGCTAAAACAATCACTATTTCATGAAATCCCAATGTAGTGTGCAGTGAAATTCACAATAAGTAAGACCCATGAGTAAATCAAGTTTAAATCATGCAATTTTAGGTAAAAGAAAGCTTGGGAATCATTGGTGAAAGGAACCCATGAAAGAAAGCCATATTCCTTGACTTTTGAGAATCCTTGAAGTAGATTGCAAATGTAGACTTGAAGCTTGAATGAGAACCTCAAGATCCAGATTAGTTTTGGGAATTGAAATTTCGAGTGAAATATGAGTCTAAGTGTTTGAGTGAGTATTGGGGAATATCTTGAATGATATAAGGGTGAAATAACGTTGAGTATAGGTATTTTCATACATGGGAAAACTCAGGCCCAAGAACAAAAGTCTTGGACCGAGATAGAGAAACTGTGCACAAAAATACACAGTAGCTCACCCTTGGCGCGTTGCGCCAAGGGCGCGGATACGCACTTGAAATCGCATTTTTGTGATTTTCCAATTATGCTATGGTTGGTCTTAAATAGAGATTAGACCCATCTCCTACTCAATTTGACTCTATGAACAAAAATATGATGTCAGATTTTTGATATCACACATCAATTTTGAGATATATAGAAATTACAATTTCAAGAACTTTTGAGGCACATTTTTGGGCACTTTTTGGGGTTGTTTCAATATCTCCCCCTTGAGAACACTCATCCCCAAATGTAAAAGAGACTTATATGAGAAGTGTAATCATGAAGATATGAGTCCCAACAAGAATGCAACAATACACTTAAAACACCATTTTTAAAATCTCAACATAAGTGTAAAACCACCATGAACTTTGCTATATAAACATGAATGCATGCAAATGACTTAGGGGCTAGAACATAAGGTATGAAATCACATGGAAGAGCTAGAATTTGTATGTTAGGCTAGAGTAGGATGGAAGAGATAAGGATATCATTTTTGTATGTCTGCTTCGGCTTCCCATTTAGCACTTTTGACTTGTTGATTCCTCCAAAGGACCTTAACGAAAGCAACATCCTTTTTCCTCAACCTCTTCACTTGTATATCCAATATCTCTATTGGATCTTCTACATATTTCAAGTTGTCTACAACTACCCCAACAACATCAAGATGTACAATAGCATTAGGGTCACCCATACACTTCCTCCACATAGACACATTTAAGGCCAGATGAACCAATTCCATGTCATTTGGCAATTCCAATTCATAGGCCACCTTACCAATCCTCCTCCTCACCCTACAAGGACCCATAAATCTTGGACTTGGTATACCCTTTTTACAAAAATGAACCACACCCTTCATGGGTGACACCTTCAAATAGACCCAATCACCAACCTCAAACTCAAGCTCCCTCCTTCTCATATCAGCATAAGACTTTTGGTGACTTTGGGCTATCTTCAACCTTTCTCTAATCATCCTTACTTTCTCCAAAGCATCCATAACCCGATCCGAACCCAACAAAGCCATTTCTCCAACTTCACACCACCCAATCGATGATCTACAATGCCTACCATAGAGGGCCTCAAGAGGAGCCATACCAATGTTAGAATGATAGCTATTGTAATAAGCAAATTCAATCAATGAAAGATGATCATCCTAAATACCCTTGAACTCCAAAATACAAGCCCTAAGTATATCCTCAAGAGTTTGGACAGTTATTTCGACTTGTCCATCTGTTTGAGGGTGGAAGGCCATACTAAGTTTTTGTACCAAGAGCCATTTGGAAAGACCTCCAAAAATGAAAAGTAAATTGAGCATCACAATTTGATATGATGGACAAAGGAACTCCATGAAACCTCATCAAGTCATGAATGTATAACTTAGCATAATCTTCAGCCCCATATGTAGTCTTAACCAATAGAAAGTGAGCCAATTTCTTCATCCTATCAACCACAACCCTAATGGAATCAAAACATGTCTCATAGCCTCTTACTCATAATTGTGTTGCACAACACAACCATAAATAAGAATCTAATCGATGTGGTGTGTTGGATTTCGAGGACTATTAACAACCTAGTGCTTTGATACCAAGTTTGTCACGATCATAGCCTAGGTCCTAGACGTGACACAGCGTATAGGGACTCGAAGGAGCCCTAAGAAAGCCTCTTAACATATTATTACACATCTTTGGTTGCGGAAGAAATAAAATGCAATAAGATTATGCAAATAGGGATAAACAGGGCTAAGAGACAACTTTCATATCATAAGCATCAAGAGTCAAAAGAGAGTCAAAGCTCATGGAATTATACATAACATGTCCAACAACACCTCTAACTATAGAACTTAGCGGGGGCCAAGACAAGCAATTGGGCTCACCCTCATAGTCAAAATATACCATAAAGGAAGAGAGTCATGATATGTAGCATAATAACATAACATTGTCCCCGAAATGGAGGAATCACCAACTAGACTGAAAGAAATTGTACTAGTCACGTGGAGAAGGATGATCAAGTATGGCTCCGGTTCCTACATAGTAACATCATGCAGGCATAGAGTATGTATTAGTACATTTTAATATACTAAATATGTAGGATGTAATACAACAAAAGATAGGCATCATAATCAAAATAAATAATAGTAAGCAATAGATAGTATAATAACAATATGGTATGCATGATCAATGCTTAAGTAGATCATGCTTACATAGAAGATGAAGATAATACATGTGTAAGAACAGGCCATCATTATAGAACCCTTAGGTTACCAAGGTACAAACCCCTTTGCTTGGTTAGTATATCATTACACCCTACCACCCATGGTGATTAAGGAACTAACCCCTCAACCCGGTTACCAAGGCATAATCTCTTGATAAGTATCAAGTTACAAACATTTGGACATGATTACCCGGGCTCTTAACCCCCCGAGTAAGGCATGCTCACTTTCCAATACTATATAGGAGAATATCATATACATACATTCCTTTCATCATTATAAAGTCATTCAACTCATAAGACATACATTAGACCTTCAATTCCTCAAAATACATTAACCGAACATTTTATCAAACATTTGGCGAGTGTGTAGTGCTAGTGTAAAATCATGCAATTCAAGAGTGGAATCATGCTAGAAAATTCAGTGTAAAATAGATACTTGGTAACACCCTAAAGCAATATACATCAAAACCCTTCATCAAATGTCACCGTAAATCTTAGATTTATAGCTCAAAACATGCTAAAACAATCACAATTTTATGAAGCCCCAACACAGTGTGCAGTAAAATTCATAGTAAGTAAGACTCATGAGTAAATCAACTTTAAATCATGCAATTTTAAATAAAAGAAAGCTTGGGCATCATTGGTGAAAGGAGCCTATGAAATAAACCCATATACCTTGACTTTGGAGAATCCTTGAAGAAGATTTGAAATAGAGACTTGAAGTTTGAATGAGAACCTTAAGATCCGGATGAGTTTTGGAACTTGAAATTTTGAATGAAATATGAGTCTAAGTGTTTGAGTGGGTATTGAGGAATGTCTTTAATGGTATGAGGGTGAAATAACTTTAAGTATAGGTATTTTCATGCATGGGAACATTTAGGCCCAAGACCAAAAGTCTTGGACTGAGATAGAAAAATAGTGTATAAAAATACACAGTAGCGCGCCATTGCCGCTCCACGCCAGGGGTGCGGATGCACACTGGAAATCACTTTTTTTGCAATTTTCAAATTTTCCTACGGTTGCTCTTATATTGGGCCTACACCCATATCCCTCTCAATTTGATACCCTTAATAAGAATATGAAGTCGAAATTTCAATGTCACGCACAGAGTTTGATATATATGGAAATTATGATTTTGGGCACTTCTGAGGCACATTTTCGGGCACATTTTGGGGTTGTTTCTTGCCCTTGGGATGCCACCCATGTTATGGACAATGTTCAAGTTATTCTCAAACACTTTAAGATTTTTACTTTTATGGTCATGACAATCTTTAAGATTCGAAGCAATGTACCAGTAACATATGATAGGATAATAGTCTCTTAAGGTAGTACAAATAGAAAACAAGTGTGACATTTGCAGACTACTTAGGTGTTCAAATGACACAATTGGCTTCGAGAATAAAATTAGACTTATCATGCTAGTACTTGGAATAAAAAGTTACAGGTTCACTAATAAAAAACATTGCCACTATTGGAATTAACACTTGAGAAGCTTACTAGTTGATAGTGACACAAGTGTCAGATTTCATGCCAAAGAATATGAAATTGGATATCCTTATATGCCTTGTTGTATGACCTCTTTATTACCTCGAAGTAACCTCTTTTCTTTCCAAATGTTTATCTGCAGTAGAGTGGGTGATAAAACAAGCATTGGTAGCTCATAAACACATGTTGGCTGTCCAATCTAACCCAAAATAACATTCAGGCATCAAATTCGTAGTTACCAACCTAAGGGTGTTCTTTCAACCCTTCCTCCTGTAATTGCATTTGTGTAATACATATTTTTGTACACATAGCACCTCAGTTTGTTATAAGTTCCATTATACACTTACGACGGTTTACAAGGTGCAACACATAACAGCTCCATACGACATATAGTTAAGTAGTGTAACTTGCACCCTTTTCTTATATTTCAACACAAACAATTCACACCATTTCCTTACATTAACCAAACTGGTTTTGACACATTTATACACCCAAATAGTAAGGCCATAGTTCCTGATCATCCTCCTACGAGTTCTTACCAAACTTACACTTAAAATATCATACTTAATCTTATGTCGAAGGAAAAGAACTATGTGGCAGTAACATACTTCAATTCATATAACTTGTCCTTTTTGACTCAATATCTTCAAGAACTTCAATTTCTCTTCACACTTTAATCCAAACAAGAAGCCAAAATTCCTTTAACAATCAAGAGGAATGAGTAACAACTTGGGAGAATATTCTGCAATATACACCTATTTAAGCATATGTAACATGTTTTCCTTATATTTCATGGTTGAATTAAGCTAAATTATATGTATTTGAACTCACCTTAGCCTACAACAAGGAGAGTCTCCTCAAGAACTCTAAAGGAATTTAAGGCTGCTATTTCTTAACCCTTGAGAAAGAAGAGAAAGCTAGAGTTTAATATACTTTTTGGGTGTGTTAAAATGAATAAAATGTCCATCTAAAAATGCCTTTTATAAGACCTTTTTGGCCCTTAAAATAATCCCTTAGAACCTCCTTATATTGCTTTATTTTCAGCTACTAAATGGCCAAGTAGGTGATGCAGCTACTTATGTATGTAAAGCTGCTCAAAAAGGTCAAAGTAGGTGACACACCTACTTGCTTTATCCTTTGTTGGGCCAATTACTTGGGCCTTGGCATATTTGGAAAATGGGCTTCCTCTTTTTCATTTTTCTTTTTCATACTTGGTTTGGGCCTCAACTGAGTCCATTAACATAGACTTAAATCTGACCCATTAGCCTTGGAAACCTTAACTAGATCCATATATCTCAAGTAGGTGGTTCACCTAGTAGCTTAATTATGTCGAGAAAGTAGCCCACTTATCTTGTCTCATTTTTTTAAAAATCACTCTCTCTTGGTGTAACTCCATACTTTACCCTAAATTTTTAGACTCAACAACATTTTTCTATCTTAAGGTTAAATACTTCCATTGGGTTTGACTTGGAACATGTCAAGGTACCACAACCCCTTTTATCAAATTCAAATCACCACTACTCGAATATGGAACTTGATTCATCACCTATAAAATAAGGACATGTAAAGAGTTTTCTGGATAGCGCTATCCTATGAATAAGACGGGGTGCTACATCATTCACAGAACGTGAGAAGCAGATAATTAATCATCTGTTTCTGAAAGAAATCGAAGAATTTCTTGGGAATCCTAAAAGATCTGTTCGTTCTTTTTTCTCTGATAGATATGGGATACCTCACAACCTCTGTAGGGGTCACATGATGTGTGTGATGTTCATGTGTGAAGTTCCTTGGACAAAATGTGATTTTTAAGGCCAAGGCTCCTTCATGAGCCACTACATGAACAGTAAAGTGTCACATGAGCCATGTGGGGTTAATGTGATGAATGCCTTAGTCTTGAACTCCAGCTTAAGGTAAACACTCTACACACAAGGGCAAGGGCCACCTCAAGGCACCTCCAAATGACCCGTGATAGGGCACATAACCCATCCCATGTGGTGTCCCCTTGGTCAAAATCTTTCTGAAACTAAATTCCATGCACCAGTAAGGCCTAACAATGTTTGAGTCCTTACATATGTGCATTGATTATAGGAAGCAAAATAAGGTGACAGTGAAAATTCCTCTACCTCATATTGACAATCTGTTTGACTAGTAATAGGGAGCTGCAATGTTTTCTATGATAGATCTTAGGTCCGTCACCATTAGTCAAGGATCAGGGTGAAGGATATTTCGAAGACACATTCCATAATGGTTATGGCCATTATAAGTTTTTGGTTATGTATTTTGGGATGACTAATGCCCTTGCTGCATTTATGGATCTGTTGAAACATATGTTCATGTTGTACTTAGATTCTTTGGTCATAGAGTTCATTAATTATATTCAGGTATACTCACGGAGTTGACACAAACATGCCCAACATCTCTAAATTGTGTTATAGACCCTTAAGTATCATAAGTTGTATGCTAAATTTTCTAAATGTGAGTTCCAGCTCGAGTCTGTTACTTCTAAGTATGGGGAAAACCTATCAAAAAGTCCATATGATCCCAGTTCCAAGTAGGAATCTCAATTTCTTAGGCTAAACCATAAAAGACCTTTGATGTTCCACTTTCACCTACTTACAATTAGGGCATTCAGATTTGAATTTGGTGATGTATTTCTTCATGCCATTCTACCAATTTCTTATCACATTCATGTCATAACCTCACACCCATAAGTTCTTAAAGCCATATCATGACATCTTTGTGATCACATTCATGTCATAACTTTACTTGCTTTGAAATCATAATCATATCCATAGATGATAGATGAATCCATATAAAAACTCAATCAAAAGGCTTGTTCATTCATGCTCATAAAAATGAGGAATAAGTGTTAATCATGGTTACTTGAAATTCATACTCAAAACATGATAATAGAATGAAAACAAGCTTAAATCATCAAGAAATAGACATTTAGATAATAATTGAATTTACCCATCCATGCATGCAGAATTCATAAGAATATGCAATTTCAAATCTCAAGAAATACCATGTAAATAGTAGATTAGGACATTATTCATGCTTAATTTATCATTTAAGAGTAACCCCTAACCTGAATCAAACAATTAAAAACCCAATCATGAAATTCATAGTTGAATAATACCTTGAGTTAATGAAAATTCATGAAATAGAGTTTAGGCTTCATGATTGAAAGGAAATCATGAATGAATATGCATATACTTAAGCTTCAATTGAAGAATTTGAGAGGAAATCAGCTTGAATCTTGAGACCTTGACGAATCCTTAGCTTGAGCTTGAGTGTAGGAATTAGAGAGTGTTTTTTGAAGGTGGAATTGAGACCAGGTGTTTAAGTCATGGATGGAGTGTTACTAGTATAGGAAATGATTTAGGGAGGAAGGGTAAAGGATTGTGTAAAATTCTTAAAAAGTCTAGAAATAAACCAAATTACAAAGGATCCCTTAATGAGTACAAGTGTAAAACTGCATAGTGCACCATCACGGTGGGGTTCACAGACCGTGAATTCCTTCGCGCCTCATGAACAGGCTCATGAAGGGCAGCGCCATGTCAAGACTATGATGTACAAGCTGAGGTGACCCTCCGCAAGCACCACCATGGGCCGTGGTGGTCACAAAGAGTTATGGTGTGCTCCCTTGTGGGCACACTTAACACTGTATGACTCAGTGTTCCCTTTCACACAACTAGAGCCTTTTTGGGTGTGTTTCTATCCTTCTCATGCTCTTTGCTTTTTTATTTTTCTCTATTCTTTTTCTTTTAATCTCTCTTTTGGTGTTTATTCATTTTTCACACCCATCTCATATTTTTCTCTTTCTCATTGTACTGCTTTGAGCTTATGTTGTTATCATTCGTTTCGTTAACCATCCTCAACTCGAAGTGCATAATGTCTTGTCAATGAATTAGGGACACTTTTGGTATCCACCCTCAGCTTATGCTTTTTGCTTGAGTCAAGGTGCAAAATATTCAAGGAGGGACTAGGACCAAATTTTAGATTTACATAGACAATGGGGAATGTGACTGAGGTATTTACAAAGAAAAGGAACATGTATGGCTCAATCACTAGGATCAAGGATATACACTATATTTGGTTGGTAATTTGTGGTTAAGTTTACACCACTGGAAAATGACCTATTATCCTTTCCTAACCAACTAACCTAAAGTCCTAATTAGACCAATATGGCAAGCTCTGGATTGGAAAATAGTATAAGAATCATGCAATTAGCTCTCACACACTTGAAACTAATTAACACTATCAATGAAGACATTTATATCATGCTTTCTATCATAAATCCGCCGTATTCTATCAGAAGACACAGTGTCATTACAGATCCAACACAGTTACTATCAAATCTATCTACAAACATATCATTCAAAAATAGAGGGTATTATTTTTCAAGTCAAATGAATACATGCCATAAATATCAGTATAGTATACTACTATCACTACCTATACCTTCTGAACAGGTTGGTTCAATAGAAAATAAATGTCCCAAGGGAAATGACACAGGCAAGAAAACCTTGTGGACTCAAAAAATATGAGTAGATATAGGCTATGGTCACTCAAACTTCACCAAGGCCTATAAGTACCCACTTCACTTCAAGAAACTCATACATTGTCCGTAATGTACCAAAATTAGTATAATAGCACATTTAGTGGTCAAAAAGAAGCATAGCACCTAAGCGTTGCTATCCATCTGTGACTCTTCTCTCCAAAACCTTTTGGGTGGTCTTCTCTGTAGCAGTGGCCGATAATGAGGGTCAAGCACCCTGTGCTATCTCACACTCATAAGAAAGCTACATCTCCTAATAAAAAATAAAAGCCCATTAGGTAGCATCAAGTTGCTAGCGCACCATCTTGTGAGTGCTTTGCAATGGTTATGTCCTTATCTCTAGTACATTGCCTCTTCCTTGAGGCGGGAATAGTGGGCTCTTAAACAAATGGATCTAGCACAGATGGAGTGACACAAGACATAGATATCATCAACGGTGCTAGTGTTAGTTCTCTGATCTCTTTGCAGAGCTATTAGATCTCTGTTCAGATAGCAGAAATATCCGGAGCCTAAGTGGTACTGAGGTAATCCTCCAAATGCCTTTCGAATGCATCTACCCAGCCATGAAGTACTCTTATGCTCTAGTTAAGCAAGGCTGGTAGCGCTCTGTCATGTGCTGCTGTGACTCTATAATGACCATGCAATCCAAGGCTAGTTTTGCTAAACCAACTGAGCCAACTAAGACACAATTTGAGCCTTGAACTCTACCAGGGAATGAATGGACTCCATTGATATGTACACATACCTATGGACTGGGACGTGTTCATGATATCACTCAACCCAGCTACTCAAAAGAAGTAGGGGTGGTCGTCATCAGTATACCAACTATCTAGAGGTTGGGGTCGATCCCACAGGAAATCATTGTTCAAGGTAGAAATGACTCATTGGGCTAAGTAATTGTAGGATATGGGGGTTGCAATAACCAAAATAATGATTAAGCTAAATAAGTTCTAATTAATGATTTAAACAACAATCAAGGGAAGATGTTGGGATGTGCTAAAGTGGGGATCGATCTACTAGCTAGGTCTAGATATTTGATTAATTGAGTTGATATTGAGTGAATAGGCTATGTTGCTTGCGACCCATATCAGCTATGATACGAGGGTGTTTCGCATGAATCAACTAAGACAATATACGCAGACCACTAAGAACACTCTTGGACTAAGAAGTCTTCGTAAAAGCCCTAATACCTTGGCCATTGAATCCATGGTTGTGGACTTCAACTGAAACCCCAAGTGGTTTCAAACCGATATATCCATTCCACACGCTAATCATTCTTTCTAAATGAACAATCAGAGATCTGAAGTAACCCCTAAGTTTACAACCTTGAAATTATAGATTGAACATAGGAATGGACATGAATTCACTTAAATTAACTATAGATAAGTTAAAATATCAAAGACCCAATAGATAAATCAAAAATCCATATCAATAGCACACCCCAACATGGGTGTTCTAGCAAAACATGCTAGAAATTAAATATTTGATCCCAAACATAGCAGCAACAGTCATGGGTCACAAGATTGAATAGAAATTAGTTGATCATCACCAGCCAATCTTCTCCAATTTTATCCCCAAAGGATTCAAAACCCGAACTCCCTTTTGTACTCTAAGAGAAAAGTTTTATGTATTACCATAAAGACATTATTCTGATATGGTATGAACTGATATGTACAACGTCTTTTCTCAAATTACTTATATACTCAATGAAAATGTGTGAAAGTTTGTACCATGAAATGTCATTCGACGTTCAAGGTCAACCATTATCGAGCACACTAGTGATGCACTGAATGTTCACTTGACCACTTTCCTCTTTATCTTAAAAAGACTTCTTCTTCTACAACATTAGGTGATGACTCTTCGTTTCACCAATCCAATTCAATGATGCACTAAGATATCCATTATATCATCTTTATGTCAGTGTTTTGGGGCTTTAAGTGCTGCAACTTTAGGAAATCTCTTCTACAATTAGGTAGTGCGCCAAACATGCTTTGAGATATTGAATCTATCCGCCTTCTTCTCTTGATCAGGACTTTTGGTTTTTGGAATGATAGGCCATCTCCTTGAGTGTTTTGTGGATCATCGAGTATGTTGGTGATACCACTTTTCTCCAACTTTCTGCACTTTCGCTCCATTATGTGTTCGTGGATCATCGAGTATGTGTTTCACCATCGATGATAAATCTATTTGTGCGCTTTAATCCTATTTCCAGTCATAACACATGCATATTTGTCAAAAGTTGGAAATAATAATACACTATGGGCAATGTTTCTTTGTAAGCTAGCCCAAAAATGAGTTTGAAATAGGGACTCATCAACACCACTAACTTAAGCCTTTTCTTGCCCTCAAGCAAATTAAACATCAACTTTTCCAATTCAGAGCTTGCAAACTGGGCCACAGGGAGCAACACATATATGTTCACCTTCTTATCCCTTCTTGATCTTCACAAACCACTTATATGACTTTGAAGCCTCGAGAGATGACTAAGGAGTTAAAAAAACATGGCTATGCTCACGATTGCTCATGTAGCTACTAATCACTACCTAAAAGCATCACTATTTGCTCTCACACCAAAGAAGATCCTGAATACTCAAGACTATGACATTGCTTTCAAAGGATCTTTTCAACTCTCACTCTCCCAAATGAGAAATATTATGTAATAAGTTTACCTTATTATCAATTGAAGTTCACTTGACTTTCTTCCAGATTATGATCCCAAAGGGCTTTGCTAGGACTATAATGTAAGGCAAAGGTTAGGTAGGATAGCATATGGTTAGTGGTGGCTCATCGTTTCTTAAATTCTATATGTTCTTTTCAGGCTCAAAGGTTCTTTTGGTCCCTTTTTCATTTATCTCCTTTTTGACATCTCCTTTGCTTTTGATTTATCATCCTAAGTGTCTCCCTTTTGCACTCTTTTCTCATAACAATTTTTTGGAAGGTCCTCAACATTCAAACATTGTTTTTCAGTTTTTATTTTCATTCATTTCTAGGACTCCTCAATGTCTTTATTTCATTCTTGAAACTGTTTTTCTAACTCTTTCATAGGAGACACCCCCTTCTTTCTACTAATTTAGCCTTTGGCCACTTCTCAACATTTCAAGCTCAAGGAGGGATCAGTAGGAAACAACAAGGAGTTGTCTTTCAAAAATATGAGTCAAGGTTACAAGGTTTCCATAGATGGATCAAGGCTCAAGAAGGCTGCACTGAGGATTTATTTCATTGCCAAGAGATGTCACGATAATCAAATGGACTAAGTGGAACCAAAAAGGGCCTAAGGTTCTTTCCTAATCTAGAATTGAACAAGTTACTCCTCAAAACAAACCTGGCAAGTTCTAGATGTTGCAAAATAAGCATTTTAACAAAATAACTAATGCCATATTTGAAAAATGGCTTCGCATCTAAATAATGGAAACACACTTATCAATCATCATATATGTAAGCTTAATTGCTCACATAGTCAACTCAAGATTCCCCAAATCATTCATAGATTGATTTTTCAAGAAAAGATTAATTAGTGAGTGCATGCTCCTTGTCCATGACACCATATGAATCAAAGATATGGAGCATCGTGCTTGGATTTCTAAGGACTAGAGACACGATATTAACATTTTCTTGTCTTGTCATAATGCACAAGGTTCGTCAAAAACTTAAGGAAATCATATTGAATCATTCATCCATTTAACACAAAAAGAAAGAAAACTAAAAATAGTAAAAATAAAGACTGCTCTATTACATCCTAAATTAAAATTTATTTACAACCCAAAAAAATAGAAATTTCCTAAATATCCATCAACACATCAATATCAAAGTATAACATCATTGTCTCATCCAAAAAAAAAGTATCAATCATCCAAGAAAATGGAATTCCTCAAGCTCACCCCTTTCTAAATGAAAACACATTGCTATCAATGTACAAGGGATAACAGTGAACAAGCATTAGAGAATAAAGTGAGTAAGAGAATCCCCTGTCATATCAATCCTATTGTGGTGGTGGTTGAGGAACTGGAGAAGCAATTATAGGCCATTAATGCCCTCATATACAAGTGTGTTCTTGAGATAAATCTCAGGCCTCGCAAGCTCAGGCTCACTCACGCCAGATGTTCCTATCATGGACTGGTCCTGAACTAATTCCACTTTCACTACATCCACCATCTTGCTCTCTAACTAATCTAGCTCCACTTGGTCATCTTAACTCGGCTCTACTGCCGATGTCTCTTCATCAGTCTCTAAGGTGTCACCTCTTGGTTCTCTTCATTTCCATCACCCAAAAACTTCAAAATAGATTCCTCATTTGGGAATCATAGCCTTATCCGCCATGAGTGGTGAATCTTCTAGCCCATCAAAGAATATACTCAGATTAGTGGATTGGAATGCTGTCACCTCCTTCTTCAACACATCAAGATCGGCTTTCAAAGCTAATGTGTCTACACTCTTACCACTTGCCTTCTTGACCTCTACTATTTTATCTTTTAAGCGGGCCAACTCCTTTTCATGGTCATCAATCACTGTCTTAAGTGTATTCATCCTCAATTTGTGGGCCTCCATTAACTAACGTTGTTTTGCCTCAACATCAACATATGGCCTCAAAGCCTTAGCTATGGCTGCCTCAACTAACTTAAGAACAAATGACTTTACCCTAGTGGCCTGAAAATCAGCTACTTTAGCCCATCCAAATGCAATAATAGTGTCCCTAGTATGTTGGGGTTGGTGATCTGTGGCCTTTGCCTCTGTGGATGGAGTAGGAGTAGAAGAGGAGTGTAAAGTAGGAGAGAAAGAAGTTATACCTACCTCGATGCTAGCTCTGGAACACTAGACTCAAGGGCCTCAACATCAAAAATCAACATTTTCTCAATCGGCTTCTTCCAAGCCTTGTCCACTTCATCCCTCAAGAACTCAACCTCAATCTATCGGATATCAGTAGATGTTAATGGAGTCACCTCCACATCAACCTTTTTGTTCCTCAAAACTCTGGCCTTCTTACATATA
>JAOTQR010080846.1:0-20780 GCA_025774065.1 Solanum ossicruentum | reverse complement strand
ATGCTGGTATGTTCAACTCTTTCTTCTCAATAATTGCCCCCTACTTCAACCACAAGGGAGTTGAAATTCCAATTAACGAGGCCAACTATGCTTTAATGTCTTTAAAATTTGAGCATATCATTTGTTCTTTTAGGTAGCTCCGAATCTGAAATATGCAACCCAGGATATCATTAATTTCATCCTCTCTGCATGGGACTTGCATACTCTTACCTCTACAACATTGAGAGGTTTTAATAATGGCACCCTTCTTCTGCTCTTAAGAATGGCTTGGCTATAAGCTTCATAGAACTCTCGCACAAGACTAGGAACCTATGGATCCTGGGGTTTGGTAAAGCTTTGAAAGTTGTGGAATTTAAGGACTTCCTAAACTTCCAAGTATTGATCAATTACTCCCTCTATTGATAACTATTTGTCCTCCAAAATTGTCATGTGACCTTCGGCTTTGAGCTTATTTTAGGGGCTTTGGAGTTGTAGTTTCTTGAGTTCTCTATGAGGACAATGATATGGAGTCATGTATGGCCTTGGCTCTAGACTCGTTTTTATGTCTCTTCAGGCTAGACTCCACTGTCAAAGGTGATGGTCTAGCAGACTTGGCTAGAACATGATTTCTCTTGGTCATCCTGCAAAACATACTCTAACATTGTTTAAGCGGTTGCAGATTAACAATTAGGTGCAAGAACTGATCATACAAGAAATATTTAAAGTGGACACGACTATTTGACCGCAGAACATACTCGACATAGGACTGAAACACTACTGTGGTCAAAAAGACCATTTCCTTGCACAGTTTTCAAACTTTAGGACACTACTACTTTTGGCAATATTCATGTACATTTGTTGTATGCCAAATTGGTTCGGCTCTAAAAAAGGTTCATCAATGAATGTTGCAGCAATCACCCATGAAGGTCAGTCAATTAAGGCGGTGTATTTGACAACTAGGCACATCACCGAGTTCACTTAGGTGGTCAAAATGACCATCGCCTGGGGTGACTAGCACAGTCCATCACCTACTCAAAATTCAGTAGTTTTTTTTTTTCACAAGCAACATGGATGATAATCAGATTCTACTCCATTATAACATATCAATACATGCTCAGTTATTTATTATCACTATCACATGGTTTCAATAGCTATGTACTCAATCAAACGACGACTTAACCTTAAGAGTGATGTCACCCAATCTAACAAAGGGCAAGTTTAAAACACTCAAAGGAGATTAAGGGTTACTCAGACATCACCCATAGCCTATAGGAACAATCAATCCAAACAGGCAAGCATTTTCAATCATAGATTCTCATGATCATGGCACTATCTCAACTGAAAGCATTCAAGCATGACAAAAACATTAAATTGAGATAATAACCACAAAAAATCCATCATTAGGCAACAAATCAGTAATTTATAAACTTAACCTAACACATAAGCACCACTGATTTTGACACACATAGAGGGAATTAAAACCCGTAATAAATCATTGATTCATGTAATACGGGGTTTAAGTATCACTCTTAAGATCTACCCATTAAATTTTCAAAAATATTTCAACTATCAAAGCATGATTATTGCTTTTAACAACCTTGATCAGCCTCATAAACGATGGCATTCACCAAAAGAACTCAAAAAAGGGTGATGTCACTCAACCCAGCTACTTAAAAGAAGCAAGGGAGGTCGTCATCAACATAATAACCTAACTTTAGTGGTTGGAGTCTAATCCCACATGGAACAATGTGTCGCGATAGAGTAGAACTAGGACCTATGGTTAGTAGATTTTGACTTGATAAGCGACTACCAAGCATGAAAGCAAGAGAAATAATCAAGATCAATATATATATATAAACATCCAAGATTCAATTAATTCTACCAATTTAGCATTCAAGAACAAGAAAAGAAAGAGTTAGTGAAAGATAAATACAAGTGAAGCCCACACTCTTAAATCTACTCAAGGACTTATAGAAAACTTGCTCTAAATCCTTACCCTAAACTAAAATCTATACTAAGGTATGGTTTTTTCTTCAGTGATATATGAATAAATCTGTGTGTATCATGTTGTATCCATCTCTGAAGAATAAGCGTTAGGAGTTTGTATTTGGTATTTTGGAAATGAAAATGGTGAATTTCCAGAACTGCCCCAATGTTTGTCACTATAACATTCCGTGATCGCGCTCAGCATTCTATGATAGTGAAGGTTTGCCTCCTTATGCGTCGTCATCGCGCTAGGTTCTAGCATGTTTGTGCTTCTCTGCGTGTCACTGCTCTATTATTGTGGGCTTGAAGGCCACGTTCGCAGAGTGTATCCATTACCAGTTACCATTTTGTGCATTGCAACACTTTTAAGGTCGAATTCAGCTCCAATCTTCAATTCTTCTTAGCAAAGCCAAATCTAATCCATCTGTAACTTTAACATATTCCATTCAAAGCATAATTAGTCTCAATTTATGTGATTAATATCACAAAATCACAAGAAAAGGGTAAGAAATAAGTGCAAGTTATGCACTCATCAACACCCATTAATTAGGACTTTGCTTGTCCTCAAACAAAACAAAATCAAACTCTAGAGGTTTAAGCACATAATCCCAAGTCACTCTTCAATAATTAATCGTGATTATAACAATGCTTGGAATTAACTATTAGCATAAGTATGTGGATTCCTATCAAGTAACTCTCTCACATTTTAAAAGTATCTTTTTCAATTCAAAGAATATTTCTAGGGATGACCAAGTGACAACACAAATTCGCAAGGAGTGACTCAAGCCCCTAGTCTATTAACAGGTTCCACTTGACTCAAACTTAGAAAAAATCCATATCACTAATCCATGTCCATTTGAATGTCCTCACGAAAAGAAAGAAAATCCCAAAAACACACACAAGTATATACAATGAACAAGGGAAAAGGACTCAAACACTCACACTCAACAAAGGAACATCTGTGTACAGAAATTTCACACCACATGCTTTCCTTTATTTTCAATCAACATTGGCTCAATGACATTTGGTTGAAATCTCAAAGGGCATTTTAGGGTTGTAATATAGGCTAAGAGGTTGGGTAGGATACAATTTGGACAATAGTGAATAAACCTCCTTAAGTCCCACATACAACATTCATTATCTTTCAATTTTTCCACTTTGTCTTTTTTACTTCACACACCAACGAGCATTTAACCCTTCTTTTTCACTTAGGTGCCCTACTTGCAACAATGTTTCAATATTCTGGAGGATTTGTTTCACTCAACACTTTTTTTGCATTGTCTTTTCATTTTGAAAGCACTCTTTTTTCCTTTATTTTCATTTTTCATTCCTCCGTTCATCTTTCTTTTTCTTTCTCCTTTCACAAGCCTCCAACTGATAGAAACCTTTCGTTCTTATCCTACACCACCCCCAACATAGTCTTAATGCTTCGATTGTCATAAACATGCAAAACTCAAGGAGGGGCAAGGGTTCAAAAGAGGGAGATCTTTTCAAAAAGTTTCAAGGCTTTTAATTAAGGTTGTCAATAGAAAGGATTAGGCTCAAAAGGGATACTAGGGATAGAATCAATGCAAACTATTTAGGCTAAGTGCACTTAATTCAAACCAAAGAATGCCTAAGATCATTTTTCCAACCAAAGTCTATCAAGACCAACATTTCAAGATTAACAAGGCATCTTCTAAGTCCACACAAGGAAAAAAAAGGCTCACAACACAAATGATATGCAAATTAATCAGGAAAGGATCAATATAACTCTCAAGTGAAGTACGAGAGAATCATTTTTCAAATATATCTATCTAGAAAGTAAGAGTCACCAAACGAATCAAAGTGTTATCGCCAAATGATCCCAAAACCATTTAACCTTCAAAAATTAGAGGGGTAGGTCTTTTTCACAATCCACAACACTTAACTAAATATATTAGTATCAAACAAGTCAAAATCCTAATGTAAAGCTCCAATAAGAGTCAATGGCTACTCAGACTTTACCAAGGACCATATTCTAAATCGATGATTTACCCTTAAAAATGTCATCACTCAATCCAATATTGGGTACCATCAATAATACACACCATTAAAAAGAAAGTAAGAAGCTACCAAATCTCTAAAAACACACTATACACAGGCCCTATAAGGGAATACCACAATCACCTAAATCAAGCTCGACAAGAGTACATCATCTGTACAAAACAAGCAAGGGTCTACAAGTGCCACAAAATCCAGAGTACACAAAATATGAAACAAGAGCCATAGTCATAATCAAGTCACAAAAGCAAACCAAACTGAATATGGTGTTGTGTCCTTACAGGCAATCAAAAAATAAAAGAGAATATGAAGGACTCACTGAAATGATCACTCAGCACTTGAGCTCGAAGAGATGGTCAACTCATCATTAGGATCTAAAGAGCTAGACCCACACAACTGCCTCAACTTTCCCATAATCTCATTGAAGAATCTTCTCTTCTTTTTCTCATGCTTCCTGAACTTTTTCTGCCTCTGCTCTATCTTTCCATATCTCTGGATCATATGCTCAAGTCGGTCACTCATAGCACTCTGAGGGGCTGCAACTGATGCAAGTGTAGGTTAATCATCTATTGTAGCTCCTGATAGCCATGTAGAAAGGTAATAACTCGCTGCCTAATCTGCTCATCTATCTGATTAATTTGGGAGGGCAGGTATTTCACAGTAGGAGGGAAAAACTAAAGTGGTCCTAAAGAAACTGGAGGACCTGCAGCTCTTGAAGTAGACCCCTCTTCCTCTGATCCTGGCTTTGTGAACTTCCCAAAAGAGGGATCAGAAACATCAATCTATCTCTTGTTCTGTCCTTCTGGGCGACCTCTCTTCTTCAGTGGGTAGATATCATTGGTCGGCTTCTGCTCCTCATCGGTGGGTAGGAAAGACACACTTTCCTCATAGCATAATCTGGAAATTAGTGAGGGGTACACTAAATCCTTGGCCCTATCATGGGCCATTTCTATAATTTGATCCACTATAACTTGTTCCAAATTAACTTGTAGACTGTCCAAGAAAACGATTATGATAAGTGCATGGTCTAAAGTCACCTCTGTGTCATGTGTAGAGGTAATGAATTGAGCACAAATGATGGAAAGCCAACACCTAGCTTCCACCATGAACTCATGTGCGTCAATACATCTATGTGAAGTGAACCACTTTGGGAACTCCATCATGCAACTTGTCTACCAACCATTGAGCATGTAACTCTCAATATGTCTTTTTGTACACCCGGTTATCAGTATCTGACAGCCCATAGATAGCATTGATAATCGTTGGACTGAAATCGACTTTCACTCCTCTATTCATGGTACTCATCTCTTCTTCAAAGTTTGTTTCCAAGGCATGAGCATAAAATTCAGGTACTATGGTGTGACTGGATTTGATAGGTTCATCAACAAGTATAGCCAACATGAAGTCTAAAGCTAGCCAAACAAATCTGGCATCTTTTCCTCCACCTTGTCCAAACAAATCCCCCTCTCCCTTTCTTCTTCCATCTATAGAAAGATTTTGTTCTCATGAAGTTCTTGTTGGGATCCATTTTTAACCACTCAGACCTACAATCAAAACAAACACAACAAAAACAACTTATAGAAATTTAATTCCTGTGTTAGAAAGAAAATTATTTTGGAATAAATCTGGATTAAATAGTGAAGCATTACTGTGTTTTAACAGTGAATAGTTGTCCTCTGCATTCGCAACTTCTCAGGTGCAATCGTGGAGTTCAAGTCACTCTAAGCCTCTGCATTCGCAAAAAATAGAGAGTCTCCACAATACCCACGTTTATGACATATGTCTGCATTCATGGAGGACAAAAATCACTAGCATTCAAAACTCAAGGGGAATTTCATTAAATGCATGGAGGGCATGCAGTTTAATCAATATTTTAACAAAATAATACCGCACATCCATCCCTTATTCATCTCCAACAACATAGAATCACCATCCAAGCAATGCTCAACCAATTACCACTTCAATTCATGTCACATTCCAACATTCAAGCATAGGAATTGGTTATCTAACATACCCAGACATGGGATACCATAATAGCACATATTTATGCCTAAGAATATAAAGAATTGAGAAAGAGTTCTTCATAATGGCAGGATTGCAACATGATAGGAAAATTTTAACTTATATTGTACCATTGTCAAGCCATTTCATGGTAGTGCACAGTTTTAGCTAATGAAAAAGAATGGAAAAAGGTTAGGAAAAACATACCTTTACATAAAGAATCAAAAAGTATGAAGAGGGAAGCACTTAAAGTCATTTTGAAGATTTATGAGGTCAAAACTTCTTGAAAAATGATTTTACCTCACTCTATAATTCGATATGCCATGCTCCTAGTTTTTCGAAAGTGGAAACCAAGTGACTTGTATTTTCATTTAATTGCACCTGTCAATTCTCCGCCTTCGCGTTCCTACAGGCGTGATCGCACCTCATCTCCTTTGTGCACTCCGCGATCGTGCATTTGACCACCTTCGTGAAAGTCAACTGGGTGCCAGACCTGGGTTGTGTCTGTGCAACTTGGGGTGAATCTGTTCTTGTGCAAAGGGCAATGTCTGAGCCCTAAAGTGTGGTCAAAACAACCTAGTTTCATCATTTTTCCATTTTTGTTGGTGTTTCCACCTATATCTTCAACTCTGATCATCTTGACACTTCAGAACCTGGTGCAATTTCACAACCAAAGGCTTGAAAATTGTGAAGGTTAGCCAAAAATAAAAAATGTAAATCAATACGTTATTCTAAAAATTTTAAATGCAAGGATTTATTAAAATACTAACAAAATTTGGTTCACCACCGATTTGTGTTTCCACTTGAGACAATGAATCTTCTTCCCAATTTAATGATGATCTTCCACTTGAGTTCATAAGGAGTGTGATGTGAGACCATCAATATTTTACACCATTCTCTCTACTTTGAGGATTCAATTTAGATTTCTTAGGTAGACATGGGAGTATCAAGAGGTCTTCTTCAAATTGAACTTCACATTTTGTGGCCTCCAAGTAGGCAACACTCCAAACTTCAAATGAATAAAAGTTGCCATTTAAAATTTTCATAGATTGCTCTTGCAACTTTAGTATCATTTTCTCAATTTTGACTCCTTGGATGATTATTAGGCTTGATGTTATGCATTGGCCCCATATCTCTTCCACATCAAGCTCTACTTCTTCTTCTTGGGACTCCAATTCATAGTTGATCTATCACCTTTGAGTTGGGGGCCTCATTCACGTTGTAGTTTAGCTTCAAGTCGACCTCTAAAATATCAACTTCCTATTAACACTGGTCCAACTAATAGCCTTTAGCTATAAGTAAGCTCCTGAGATCATCCCTCGTGTTAAGAAATCAATGTCTTTGGGCCACTTGTTTGGTAAGTATAAGATTCAAGTTCCTGAGACAATCTTGACTCACAAAACTCTTGTCCCATTCACATCATCAACACTCTTTTGCTCACGATGAAGTACAATTCTCTGAAGGAGATAGAAAAATGGCTTGCATTTATTAAGCAAGTGTTTATCACAATTATCCATATAACAAGAACAAAAATAAAGAAAACAAAAAGAAACATTCACTAATGAAATAAAAAAGAGTAGGTTACAAGTCCTAAATAAACTTAATACACTTATTTTTCCTCGACGACGGAGCTATTTTTGATGTCGCTCAACCCGACTACTCAAAGGAAGCGGAGATAGTAGTCATTAGCATAATAACCCAACTTTAAAGGTCAGGGTCGAATCCCATAGGGAATAATGTGTTGACAATTCAGTAGAACTGGGACTTATGGCTACTAGATTTTAACTTGATAAGAAAGTACCAAGCAAGAATTCTAACTAACTGGGTGGGCGGGAAGCTAAGCTTAGAAGTACTCTTAAGAAATAGTTGGGTAAGGATTAATCAAGCTAGGGAGCAAGTATAGGGGAGATGGGAATATATTAGTGCTCATTCGATCGATCACACTTGGCATCCAAATTACTCTTTGGCTTGAACACCTCAAAGCAAAACTCCCAAATCCTTAGTTGTTGAGTCCCTTTTGAGGATATCAACTCATAAACCTTTGACTATCATGTAGTTCTCCGCTTCAACTACACCTACTAAAGCAATAATTACAGACTAATCTAGATTCAGTTAGCTAACCCAAATCTAATTTATACAAGAAAATATACATGAACTCATAAACCAATTCAAACAATTAAAGAAATTTGGGAGAAACCCTCTTGATTTTGCAAGTAAATCATTAACTAAGCATGAAAGCAAGAGAAATAATCAAGACCCATATATAAATTAGAATCCAAGCTTTAATTAATTCTACAAATTTAGCATTCAAGAATATACAAAGAAATAGTTAGTGAAATATAAAGACAAGTGAAGACTACACACTTCAATCCACTTAAGGATTTGTAGAGAACTTGCTCTTAATCCTCGTCCTAAACTAAAATCTACACTAAGGTGCGATTTTTTTCTTCAAAGATGTATGAATGAATCTGTGTATATTGTGTTGTATCTGTCTCTGAAGAATGAGGGTTAGGAGTGTGTGTATATGTGGTTTTGGGACTGAAAAATATGAATTTCCAAACCTACCCCAATGTTGGTCATTGTAACATTCTGTGATTGCGCTCACCATTCCACAATCGAGGAGGATGTGTCTTCTTATGCTATGCCTTCGTGCCTGGGTCTAGTGTGTTCGCATTTCTCTACATGTCATGGATCCATGATTGCGGTTTGAAGGCTGCGTTAGTGAAGTGTATCTATTGCCAAGTAACATTTCGTGCATTTCAGCTCCTTTATGCTCTGATCTTCAAATTATCTTACCAAACCCAAACCTAATCCATATGATACACTAGTAAAAGCATAATTAGCTTCAAGTTATGAGATTAACAACAAAAAATCATAAGAAAAGAGTTAGAAATGAGTGCAAGTTATGCACTCATCAAAGGGCCAAAAACATACCCTTCACTGGAAAGACACAATGAAATCCTCGAAGATACCTTTGCGATGTATATCCTCAACCCTTTTTGTGAAAATTTTCAAAGAATAGCAAAGTGATAGGTTTTGGCGGGTAGAGGAAGTGAAAAGGAGGGATGATGGAAAGTGAAAAGACTAAGGCATTTGAAAGCCTTAAGTTGGTCGTTGAGCGTGCATGTTTGGCGATACTGAACCACACTGCCTAACACAGTTGCTATTGTGCTAAATTTGCTAGGGACCACCTTTATCAATAGTATGCATACCTTCCCTCTGGCCTTGAAGTGCCATGGAATGACCATCACCCATTGGTTTCAATGATTCGCCAATTGAAACCAATTTGACATTTTCTTCACAAAATTTGATAGCACCTCAAGAGTCACCAAGCAACTCGAAAGGTAGTCAAACTGATGGTCACCTTCTTCACTTGGTGATATTCCGAGTGGTTCCATTGATCACCTTCTAATTCTCCACTCCCATTTTTCTTTTTTCTCAACCATGCACAATTCAACACCCATTACTTAAACTAAAAAGCAGTAAATAGTAAATATTCACCTTCAGTTACCTCCCAAGTAGTGCCTTAGTTAACATCATGGCATGATGTAATTCCTCTCCTTTGTTTAAGTCACCATCGATTGGCTAATTAACAAAAATTTCTCGAGATCATCTCCTGGATCCAGAGTTTTGCATATGTTTTACACTATTTCCTCATCATTCACTCTAAACTTAAGATCTTCACTCTCGACATCCACCACTATAAGACCCTACATGGGAGAAGTATAAAAAATTCAAGAAAATAAGCTCTAGAAATATTTGATTGTCAGCTTCTGCGAGGTGTGTTATGAGCCATTAATTGTTATACGACTTGTAATTTGGTTCATGGAACCAGGGTAAAACTTGGTGAAATTTGGGATTCTTAGGAACTCGATCTACGACCTAACAAATGGCTCCTAAAAAGACTTATGAGCCATAAATCGTGTCATGGATTTCAGGATCAAAGAATTGTCTCAGAAAGGTTAATGTAGTCATTGGAATAAGCCTTTTCTATAGCCCATAGACCTGAAAACAACCCATAAATGTGGTCTCATGGTCCTGTCTGACTATATTTTAAAATGGGTAGTTTCAACATTCCTCATTAATAAAGCCGAAAATATGTCACTTTACCCCTCAAAGGATACCTTATCCGTATATACAACCCTAATCAACTCATTTACCTCCATCTCATAATATTTGTAGGTCTCAAACTCTCTCAAGCCTCCTCCAAGTGCTCAAGCAAGAAGACCAAACTAGTGTTTCAGTTTGTTCATCACCAAACCAGATTTTTCTCCATTACATTACTAAGGTATGTGAGTTTTGATTATGGTGACCTTTCCTCCACAAGCTCAACCACTCCTCCTCTCATTTATGTTTTCTCAAGTCATGATAATACATGGTGATTTTATGAACTTTCTTATGTGATGATATTATGAAATTTTTTATGAAGGTTTATCCTTGTATACTTTCATGCCATGTAACATCATGGGAAATCTATGATTTTTACATAAGGGTTTGATGATATCCAAATAATGTTTCCTCATGTTGATGGTGGGATGTTCCAATAATGTTTAAGGATCTTATTTTACTCCTCTCTTGGCGTTGATTCATGAATTACATGATTTCAAGTTTATGTACATGTACCCACCATGATTTGATTTAAAGATGAATGTTAAGTTCTTAAGTAATGAGTACCTTATGGCAAGATATGTATGATAAGCATGTTGAGACTAACAAGTGGGCTAACAAGTATTCTATGAGCTTGCTAGGATAATATGAATTACGTAATGCCCTAACTTTGATGTTACAAGTTATGATTAATAAGTTATTCCTAGAATGATACTAAGATATGTTGAGACTATGCATGTCATGACTATGACCATGTTTCAAGTAATCCCTGGGACTCTAACCTAGCACCGAAAGGACCATTGTAGTCTCTCATGGTCCCTAATCTATATGCCACCATAAGTTATGACATCAATTCCCTC
Source organism: Solanum ossicruentum (assembly GCA_025774065.1). NCBI lineage: Eukaryota > Viridiplantae > Streptophyta > Magnoliopsida > Solanales > Solanaceae > Solanum > Solanum ossicruentum. Next base: position 9,825 of record JAOTQR010080846.1, on the reverse strand, counting down.
TATCGGGCATGTACCTACCGAAATGACAATGTCGTAAGGTATGGATATAGGTTGAACCTACCAAAAAGGCTATGCCATAAGGTAAAGATAAAGTGTGAAACCCACCAAAAAGGTTATGTCGTAAGTGTAACACCCCACACCTTACAATACTAGTATAAGGCAAATGAAACATGATATGGTTTGGTCAAATTAGTGGCCATTTTTAAAACTGCTCGAATCTTATGTTATAGGGGAATATGTGAGTCTAATGCTTAAGAGGGTCGAGTGTATACATGTTTTGCATCAAATTGAGGAGATCATGACTTTAAATGATGTTTGTAAGACTTAAGAAGCTAGCAGGTGAGTCACCTACTTTCTTAGCTTAAATTTGCTAGCTAAACGAGATGAGGCCCGACGTTGAATTTATCCAAGTCCGATTATTAATAAAGTACGTGTTAAGAGTGTAACTTTGTCACTTGTTTTAGCATCACCCATGTACTATATTTTCATCCCAATAAGGATATTAAAAAGGGTCCAAAGACATCACAACCCACTTAACCATTTGGGCCCAAAACTAACTAAGAAAAAGTTGGAAAAATAGGCATCCCAAGTCCATCAACTTGGAGACCCATTTAGGCCCAAGTGTAAGAGCCAAACTGCTGAATAAGTAGCTTATTAATATATGGTAAATTTTGGTCAAAAGGGCAAGAGTAAGTCAGCCAAGAGACCCTTTATAAAGGGCTCAAAACAGCCCCTTTAAACGATTTCAACTTAGACAAAAAAAATCTGCATTCTTGGTTGTTCCTTGCTCTCTCTCAATGTGTGAAAAACAAGCTCTCATAACATTACTAGGATCCTTAAAGAAGCTCTAAAGCTTGAGTTTAAAGGTAAGTTAATATACTTATGTACCTAGTATGGTTTGTTTATCAAAACCAAAGAAATAAATTAATCACACATATGCTGGAAATTTTGGACAGCATGTATCCCAAGGATTCTTGTACACTTTTCTTGTTAATTAAGATGTTTTTCTCTTGTTAGTTGGATGTTTTATGAAGTAATAGTTATATATTTAACAAAGCTTGGTTTTACAGTAATGTCAAAAGGCTGCTTCACCACTTTTACAGTCCACAAAAGTGAGTCCTTATATGATATCACAATTGTGTTCTTAGTATGAACTTGTAGTCTGTTAGATGGAAGGCTATTGCCTCACATCTTTAATGACTATTTTATTACTATTCTGAGACTGGTTCAAGGATTTTTTTATGTATAGATGTTGTTGGAATAGTTTGGTTAGAGTTGGAATAGCTTTGGAATTGTCGATATCAAAATGTAACGAAGGGAGGTAACATTACGCTGTCCATTTGTAGGTTGTGTAGAATTGTTATGCATTGCACTTTGTGGATTGTTGTAAGACTGTTATGTCATTAAAATAGGCTGGACATGATGTGTACATGTGAATGTGTGTTATAAAATCACAATCAGGGGGCGGAAAGGTTGAAAGAATACACTCGGGTTTATAAATATTCGCTTGTTATTCGTGTGTTGTTTTGTTATGTGATTGGGCTGCCAAGATGTATTTATTGGTTGCTAATGTTAGTTTTATCACCTACGATGTTACATATAAAAATTTGGAGGAAGGGAAGGTTATCTTGAGGTAATAGCGAGGTCATACAGTGAGGTATGTAAGGCTATTTGATTTCGTATGATTTGGCATGAAATATAGATCCTTCCTTGGCATATAAAGGCATCTACCAACTTCGACACAATTATTAACTGTGTCTATACTCTTACACATGTTCATATGCTCCCATACATAGTCACCTTCAAATATGCATACATACGTGGATACCAAGCCACATTGGTCCTTATTGCTAAATAAAGTTCACAGGTTGTCTCATTTCACATGCATTCCATTATTTGTGTAACGTACTCTTTTCATTGTCATATTGTCTTGTATGATTATCTGCATGTCATATGCTACATATACATTCCTACAAATCCAATATTGTGAACACCAAAAGAATCATCTCAAAGGTAATTAAAAAATAAAGTATATTGTTTATTGATGGGTGGTAGCCCAAGGGGTGGAAGAATCATCTATCCAGGGACGATCCTATCACAGCTAGTATCCCGAGGACTTAAGGAAGAACCTAGCTAGGGATGATCCCGATATATTGTTTATTGATGGGTGGTAGCCCGAGGGGTGGAAGCATCACCTAGACAGGGGCGATCCTATCACGGGTGGTAGCCCGAGGGGTTAAGGAAGAACCTAGCTAGGGACGATCCCGATACAGTTTACCACTGATCAGTTGGTCATTTGTATTATAGTTGTGCATAAATTATATAGTAAAGTAAAGTAAGATAGAGAACTTAAAGTACATGATTCAAAAGTATCACCAAAGGTGGTCTCTAATCTTGCACCAGTGCATGGTTTCATTTGAGTTGTTACTTTATATATAGGATATCCTGCCTTACATACTCAATATATTATCTCGTACTAACGTCCCTTATGGGGGACCTACATTTCATGCTATAGGTACAGGTGCTAGTAGATCTCCCCAGTAGGAGCACAGGACATTTAGCTGTTGTTACCAAGCTTCAGGTTGCTTCGGGGCTTTGTGTATGTCTAGAGCTTATATATTTGTATTGTATAGTTAGTCGAGGCAGGGCCTGTCCCGACCCTTATCATATATAGTTTCATATCTAGAGGCTTTGTAGACTATGTAAATTAAAGTGTGGTTATGTCTCGTACTTTAGATACCGTGCCCCCAACGGTCTAGTCATATGCATTTTCTTTTGGCTTGTTATCACTTTTTATCTTCTTAAAGGCGTGTCAAATGTAGAGATCCCTTCTAATATATATAGAAAGCACATAGATATAGATTGGTTCTCTTGATCCTTATCGGCAATGGGTGCCAGTCCGCCCTAATGGGACTTTGGGGTGCGACAGAAGTGGTATCAGAGAAGGTCTTCCTAGGGAGTCTACAAAGCTGTGTCTATGTAGAGTCTTGTTTATTGATGTGTTGTGCACCATATTTATAAGGAGGAGGCTACGTGGCATTTAGGAGATGTTAGTTTCTTTTCATTCTTTAGATCCTGCCATGGAGCTAAGTATAATAGGTGGATTGTGTCTAACCCCTAAATTGTTTTGTACAACAAGTATGCCAGAAACCAAGAAGAACAAAGGTAAAGTTAAGGGAGTAGAAGTGGTGTTTGGTATACACAGCTAGGTGAGACAACGAGGAGAGGTTCGAGAGGAGTCTTTATTACAGATATCTCCAACTCCTCCAGCTCCTGATGAACCGGGAAGTAGTGAAATTCCCCCAGAACCAGCAGTTGCTGCTACAGTGCAGGATCTAAGAAATATAGTCCAACTATTGACTTGTATAGTTGTTGTCCAAGGCTAAAGGCAGGAAGGTCCAGTTATGGGTATCGGTGGTACGAATATGGCAACTGGTACAGGGATATGTGATTTTCTTAATTTAGACATCTAGCCTTCACTGGATCAGACACTAATGAAGACCCCTAAGACTTTATTGATCAAATTCAGCATACTTTACATGTTATGCACGTAAGTGGTACAGAAGTTGTCGAGTTAGCGACATATAGGTTGAAGGGCATGGCTATATTATGGTATGAAGCTTGGAAGCAATCTAAGGGTTGAGGTGCACCTCTAACTACCTGGGAAGAGTTCAGAGAGGCATTTCTTGACCTTTACTTGCCATTAGAATCCGAGAGGCCTATGCAGATCAGTGGTCTATGAAGGGGTCTCCAATCCCAATTCCTTAAATATGGCTAGGAGCATGAGATTTATACTTGCTCTCAAGTCACATAGTGCTTTACTGAATTTTGAGGCTTTAATGATGAATGGAATGGTAAATGCACCAGTGTCTTCTTTCTTCTCTACCAATTTTTATGTGAAGATTGCACTACAATTGTGAGACACTTCAATCGCATCACACTCGAGAGTTATTTTCTTTGTCACCAATTCTTTCATGAACCTAGCATAACCTAGCATTTCAATCAATGCTTCCACAAGTGGAATATTTATTGACAATGAATTGATTATAGCGAGGAATTATTTAAACTTAGCATCCTCCTTTTTCTTCTTCAGTCTTTTTGGAAATGGAGGATCAACCTTGACTTAAGGTATTCTTGACCTCATTGCTGGACTTGAATTTTTGGTGAAAGCTTTTTTGACATTCACAAAATTATCCCCACTCTCTCATATTTATCGCTCTTGGGATTGCCAAGTGTATCTCCATCTTCAACATGAGTTACATACTCATCACCTTCAATAACAACAACACCTTCCTTTTCTTCTACTTTCTTCAGGACTAATTTAACAACAACTGACGTTTTAGTGCCTTCAACCACTTTCCCACTACGAATGGTTATGATAAACACAATTGATCATTCCCTTTTGGATTAGCCACCATGTTACTATGTAAACCTCCTTTTGGACGCTGATTTACATGAGCTGATATGCTCCCCAGTTGAGATTCCAAATTCTTAATAGATTCTAAATGTGATGTCATAGTTTGTCTCAACTGCGAAAAGATAGATTTCATCTCCTTTAGGACATTATCAACTTCCACGTTGCTCAAGATTCGGGAGAGCATATCTTCAGTTCGAGGATTATTTTGATTAACAATAAGGTCAATAGCCTTCACCCTATTATGTGGTGGAATGTACCTATCTCCATCACGGTTCCTCTAACTCCTAACTTGAGGTATGTCGGCCTCTACACATCTTGCCACTATAGTTGTTATTCCAACCTTGATTCTCGAGTGGCCTTGGAAAAGCCAAATGAGAACCCACCATTTGGTGTCCCATGTAGTGCACCTCTTTGTTGTAACCTCGTTCAAATGGTGCAGCCTCAAACATCACATCTCCGATAGCTCTCACAACATTCACACTTTTACGACTTCCTCCCATGACATGCTTGATCAAAAGATATTACTGGGTCAACATTTTAGCCATGTTCTTATCCGTTTTTTGGTCCTTAGAAAACTTCACCTTTGTTAGACCTCAGTGTCTTGAAGGTACCATGTCATCTCTTGTATACCATGCTCGGTTAATTTTTGTCATGCTATCGAGGAGGCTACAAGCTTTGGTGAATGTTTGGGTCATTAGAGATTCTCTCACTAACTGATCAACTACTTCCTTGTTCACCGCGTCGAGGCACACATAGAAGTATTGCAAGAGTATATGGTGCGGAACTCTACGGTTGGGACATTGAAGTAAGAGTTTCCAAAATCAGAGCCACATTTCATGCTACGACTCACCTTTCAGCTTCTTGAAGTTCTTAATACGTCTTCTCAACTTTATCATATTTTCAAGCGAGGGAAAAATCTTTCATGGAATGCATTTCGTAGCTCCTCCCATGAAGTAATAGAATCAAGAGGTAGCTCAGCTAGCCACCTCAATACCTCTCCAGTGAAGGAAAAAGGAAATAGCCTTAGACGAATGATTTCTTGACTCTCTCCCCTGAAGTTGAATGGGAGATACACATCAATAAAGTTCCTTAAGATCTTCCTGGTTGAGCCCTCTGAACAATCCCTTTAGCTAGAGAAGTTGCAACATAATGGTCAGTACATGAAAGTTAACTCCTTCGGACAATGGGGGTAGTCAGATAGCTTTGGTATTCCCTACTTGATCCTAGTTAACACCCTACATATTGTTCATGTCTCCAACATTCTCTCCATGGACATTCTCATCATCCTCCATTTTAACACCTATTTTTTAATAGCAAAAACAACAATAAAATAGTAAAAACAACTCTAACTACAAGAACAAAGCTCAACAAACACTTTCTACATGAACATGCTGTTTCCCCGGCAACGGCACCAATATTTATGTCACTCAACCCGGCTACTTAAAAGAAGCATAGGTTATTGTCATTAACCTAATAACCCAACTTTGGAGGTTGGGTTCGACTCCGCAGGGAATCGTTGCTCAAGGTAGAAGTGACTCATTTTTTTGGGCTAAGTAATTGTAGGATCTGGGAGGTTGCAATAATTAAAATAATGATTGAGCTTAAAAAGTTATAATTAACGATTTAAAAAACAATTAAGGGAAGATATTGGGAAGTGAAAATATGGAAATCAATCTACCAGTTTGCTCTAGATATTTGACTAAATGAGTTGATACTGAGTGAATAGGCTAGGTTTCTTGTAACACATATCAACTACAATACTAGGGTGTTACGCATAAATCAACTAAGAAAACATACACATACCACCGAGGATGCCTAAGAAGTCTCAAAAAAAGCCCCTAATACTTTGGCCATTAATTCCATGGCTATAAACTTCAACTGAAACCCCAAGAGGTTTCCAGCCATTATATCCATTCCATACTCTTATCGTTTCAACTAAAGCAACAATCAGAAATCTAAAGTAAACCCCAAGTTTCAAACCTTGAAAATATAGATTAAGCATAGCAATTGATATAAATTAATGCAAATCAATTGCAGAGAAGCCAAAATATCAAAAATCCAATACATAAATGTAACATTCAATAAACTTACCAATATACCCCTAGATGAAAGATGTGTACCTAACATATATTTCCAAACTCTAATGGCAAATCTAAGGCTAAATATATAATCAACGTGAAAAATTACATGGAAAAATGGTCTTGGTTGATTTTTAGAGCAACTGGATCAAAGAATAACTTTTCAATACGAAAATGTATTCCAGAATAAGTGTGCGATAGGCCTATAACATGGACCTGCCTCAGATTTGCACTTACATGTGATCCCCTAGTATTTTTTGTGGGATTAGAAAAAACTTGATCGAATAATTTTCAATGAAAAACCCCTAAAATAGCCAAATTCAGTGAAACAGACATGGTACCGAAGTGCATTTTTTTCAATTTGTTTTTTTTGGGCAATCTAGACTTTTCTCAATCCCTCCGAAACTTAAAACATGATCGAAGTAGGTCATTTTGAGTATAAAAAAGTTTTTACCATTCCCAAGTCTTTCCAAACTCCTAACGAATACTAGGACTAAGGAGAATAGAGGAAGAGCTAGGGTTCAGAGGATTGAGGATAACTTCTTGAGAAGTTGATTGTCAAAACTCCATACTAGGTATATAAGACTAAATTAAAGCATGGAATTATTCTTCCATGTGCTTCCTTGATTAAGAGAGATCGATAAATGAAAATACTGAGTCATTATACATGTTTTTCATGAATGTTTTCTTGTAAATTATATATTCTATGTATTTTCTAATGTCATATATTTGATTTACTGAACAAAAGCTTTTAAATGAGTTATTTCATAAATCCTATATGTTATTTTATAAAGGATTGCATGAATGAACCTAGAGATTGAGTCTAGAACCTTGAGTTAAGAATGTTTATTGTGATTATGATGTGAGCATGATGACAAGTCGATAGAACTTGTTCCATAAGTATTTATAATTGAACTCTAGAAAATTGTCTAATTGCTTTCCTCTTAATGATTGATCTGATTCATTGACGTATTGAATGAGAATTAAGTCGATGAGATGATTGATATGATAGGATGGAGGCCCGATAGAGTTAAATGAGATGATGCGAGTCCTTATGAGACTAAATTAGATGGTTGAATGACATAGATTATCGTATGAGCACTGAGTCTTTGGAGGAGTATCGAGCATAGAAACGAGTAAGAGCAAGTCCGACTTAAACTCATTAACGATGTCACGAAGCATAGGAGTAGACTAAGTCTGTTAAAGTCAAACAGGTTCCTATTCTGTAAACTAAGTCCATTAAAGTTGGACAGGTTCCTATTTATAGGACTAAGTCCATTAAAGTCAGACATGTCCCTGTTCTATTATACTGAAACAATAGAACTTGATTGGTTAATTATCCAGATCTATTGTGGATTCGATACGTTCTCTACCTAGAAAGTATGGAATGATTATGTTAACATAGGTGGGATTATTTTACAATCACTGGCTCATAAGTGATTGTTGTCAGATAATAGAAACTCCCAGGAAAGTCCCATACTGGTAGTACTCTGTGTTAATTTGATTAAATGTGGTTTGATTGGTATTGATGGGTCATTTGTCTACTCTTTATTCTTGCTTTAGATAGACATTTAGTATCCTTATTGAGTATTCTTATGAGTTCAATGTTATTCTATATATTGTTCTTCCTTTTTATAATTCATTCAGCCATTATACGTACTCGTACATTTTATATACTAATGTTCATTTGGACTGCATTGTTTCCTGATGTAGAGTTAGGTATTAGGGATCACCAATAGATGCATCATGGAGGATCTATTCATATTCAACTTATATGGTGAGACCTCCTTGCTTTCTATAACTTTCCGTATTACTACCATCTAGCTTGAGTTTAGCACTTCATCTCCTTTTGGGTGAGGTGGCCATGGCCTATCATGGGCACCTTCTAGATAGTAGAGTTAGAGGCTTCATAGACTAGATAGTGATGAGTTGATGTTGCGACCCTTATCTCTTAATTGATTTCCTTTAAAACTATTTCTATGTTAGAGAATAATAGTTTGATTGTTGGCCCATGGCCCCTATACATTGAGATTGTCCACCACTCCATCTTTAGTTTTTCGCTGATTTGTTAAACTATTATTGAATGAATATGATAAGACCAAGTGGTTCGATTAGTGATTAACGATAGTGTCTAGGTGTTTGTCACGTCTAAGGTACCATCTTGGGGCATGACAAACTTCATATCAGAGCATAGAGTTCAAGTGAACCAGGGAAACTATGAAGTCGTGTGTAGCAGAGTCTTGTTTATAAGTGTGTTTTGCACCATTCTTTATAAGTAAGAGGATATAGGACATTAGGAAGGGTTACACTTCTTTGATATTCTTATTCATGCAATAGAGTTAAAATACTATGAAAGCTCTCTTCTAATTTGTGTGTTATGCATTTACAGAATCATGATTATGCTTCCAAGAAGATTTTGTAAAGAAGGGATGTGCAATAGATGCGCATATTAGTACTAGATCCTAAGCTTAAATTTTGAGGAGTAGTGTTAAAGAGGAGATAACATTGTGATAGTGATTGTTTTAGTTGGGGATTTACCCTAGTATGTGTTTGAGATTAAGGTGTTGACTTGCAAGGAATGTGATGCAATGAGTATGGTATAGGTGCTTTTAGATAGAAATAAAGAATTATAGGATGAAAATTTGATAGAAGAGGGTTAAGATGTGCATCCAATGATAGTGTAAAGTTGTGTAAAGCTCTAAGTTATGACTGCTATAAAAATCTAGATAGTATGTTTGAGTTGTCAAGGAAAAATAGGCTGATGTGAGCATTCTTTGTCAGCCTGAGTAATTAAGTTGATTGGGATTATGGATAGATGACGATGAATTTTCCCATTATATACAATTATATTTATGAGAGCACAAAATTTAAGCATTAGAAGGCAAAAGAAAAGGTTAGATTGTAAGAGTTATAAAAAGTGGTTGTGTACGCCAATAAGAGTAGCAAATACAGAAAGATTTCTATAGAGATAGGAAGAAGCTAAGAATGGTATCTCTGAATAGAGTCTTAGTGGCTATTATATGTATGTGACTATGGTATAACATAATAGTTTAAGATATTCTTGTGGATAGTGATTCTCTAATTGTGTGGAGATATGTACATATAGCCTATTAAAGAGAATTGATTCACAAACTTAGAGAGACGACATGTCACAACCTGAAAATGGGCATGATGACACTCGTCTTATCCCACCAAGAAGAGCCAACCTACAATCCAACTATAATATTAAAAATGCAGAATTATAATAAAAATAAAAGTTCAATTACAGATAATAAGTCAACTTAATGAAAATCCCCCAAAACCTGGTTGTCACGTGCACAAGCTTCTAAT